>JAAAKE020026971.1:0-10115 GCA_010014785.2 Anisolabis maritima | reverse complement strand
GATAAGGGAAAGAGAATACTTTTTGTTATATTATCTTTATTATTTATGCATCTCGCTTTCTAGAGCTTGCCTATCAAGTATTAACTATTATATATTTACGTATATACCAAAGTCCTATTTAAATATTGAAAAAAAAAAAGAAAAAATTTGATATTTTTTATAAAAATCCGAAATTGTCTTTTAAAATAAGGATTTGAACTTCCTCTTTTTTTAGACCGAAAAAAAATATTAAAAATAAAATAATCAATTAATAGGAATATATATTATAATTTAAGATAATTCGTTAAAAATTCTATAAAAATTTTTAAAATCATTTCAGTTTGAAAGTTATTAGATGCTCGAATAAATTGTCTGAATATTGTGATTCACTCAATATATTTTGTGAGTTTGATTAGTGGGATCCCGTCGTAGACTTCTGGAAAGTCGAACCCTGATCCTGGTCAGGCGTCGAAGCCTTGGCGCAAAGGGTAGGTTAGGGATCCAGAAAGCCCCTAGACTGATCCCACAAATGAATAGTACTTTCAAAGGATATTGGTTGAATAATAAATTTAAAGAATATTAAATTAATAAATTTTATTAAACATTTTAAATAAAAGATTAAATATATATCAGGAAACTTTGTCCAACCCCCCCCCCCCCCCTTCCCTATCATTTAAAAGTGAATATTATTTTTTAATTCAAACAATTATTATTTATTATGAATAAAAATATATTAATACTAGAGATAAAAATTTAAAATTAAAGGAGTAAAGAACGAAACATTTAAAATGTTTGTCTACTATTTCCATCATCAGGTGAATTAATTATGCCCTATACATCGAAAAATTTCACCTTTTAATGATTAGACTATTTAATTTGTTAATTCAGTTTGAAAAATATTTATGACTTTGACAAGAATAATTAATGTGAAATGTTAATAACAGCTATATATAAAACAGTGAAATATAAATATAAAAATTTAATCATAGAAAATAGCGTGAAAAACGAAATTTATCACACTTTTCCTAGCTAGTTAAACTATTCGGCTAATTGAGCACCATGTAAATCGAAGGCTACAGAGATAGAGTCATCTAAAAAAATAACTTTCTCTATGCTTTCTTTTAATGAATCTTGAAGCGCCAACATTCAGACCAACTTTTTTTGGTATTAGAGGGAGATTCAATTCTCAGATGACATCGATCTACTTCGTAAGTTTAATTATAAAATTGTGTTTTTAATTTCTATGTAATATAATTTTATAGTGATAAAGTATTGCGATCAAAAAAAAGGTTTCAACGGAAATACACGTTTTGAGGTCACGCAAAATGGTCTGTCTGTGTCAAGATTTCTCAAAAACGAAAAAGCATTTGAGGCTCAAATTTTATATTTAAGCTCGGTACTCATTGTTGCATGCACCTCGAAGCTTTTGAATACTAGAGAGTATACTAGTACATTACTGATGTACTTTTTTAGTCGATTTTCTCAAAATTCGCTCTAACGATTTTGATTAAAATTCATAAAACAATTATTTATTAGATTATCTTTGAAATATATTAACCCTTATCCTCTTCGAAATTGGTGCCCACTTTACTCCTGAATGTTTTTTGTGATTTTCTCTTAAACTAACCCTAACTAACAGTATTGATTAAATTGGCTGTACAGTGAACGACCACATAGGAGACCCGATTCAATAAATCTGATGCGGCAGCACATCACTAAACTTTACTTAACTTAGGTAAGAGTATTTATTTTATAGGAAGATGTATAATCAATAGTGTAGTTATAAAATATATAAACAATGTTTTTTGCTTTAACTGCGTTCTATAATATTATTTGTATAAAATACGTTTATGTGGTCTTCCTCAAGGTGTAATTTTGATACCAATCAGTGAAGGAAATCGTATGCAAGGGCGAATCATTAAGACTTTCGGGGGAGGGGGGTAATAATTTTTTCAAAAGTGATGTCTTATATTTTGTAATTTTGAAAATGTGCACTTTTATTATAAATTACAAATGGCCCAAGAAAAGTAGTTGAAAAATCAATCGTGGTTGGAAATAATTAAAGAAAAGTTAGAGATTTTTTAATTCCTTTTGGTGACAGATAACATGATAAAATCGCAAAATTTTATATTTTTAGTTTTTCATATCTAACGATAAAACTATGTCTCCCATCAATATAGTCTTTATTAGATAAATGGTAGATATTAAGTTCTATGTCAATTAAGTACCTTGTTAAAATTCCCAATAACTATGTTCTTGACTGAATTTAATGAATGATATACCAATTGAAAAAAAAATAGCCTACAATCTTTGTTCAATGAACTTTTGCTTTCAAAATGAATGCCAATTAATTATCTAATTTACAAACTCGGCAAAACGTAAAAATATTTACCCTACAAATAGGGAATTTTTGACTCTCAATTTTAATAATTTCCCTCAACGAATTTTAGCAATTGCGCAACTAGTTTAACATTTGACACATAATTTAATGCTCTACAATTTTTCTAAATAAAGACCATTTTGATGGGAAGCATTGAATTATTTATGAAAAACTAAAAAAAGTTTTTTCATGTTGGAAGTCGATAATCACCTTCAGGATGGAAGAAACTTAGAATTTTTCATATTAGATGTAAACTAAAGGGACTAAAACAATTATTAAACCTATTAAAAAATATTTTTCTCAAATTTCGAAGGGGGGTAATTACTTCCTTTACCCTCCTTGTATCCCCCATGATCGTATGGAATATTCCTATTTTTATTTTGCCTTTGTTAAAAGATGTTCTCTGGTTTCGGTCCCTCTCTTATTCTCACTAATTGGTCTAATATTTTTTTTCTTAAAATTTTTTTAAATTAATAAATATCAATCGATTTAGCTATAGCACATCCTATAATCAATTTGAATCGAGAATTTCAGTAAATTAATACACCAATGCGTTCGTTTTATAATAAGTGTCAGGTTACGTGTATTTTCAGCACAATCATTTAAATGGTCTTTTGTTTAATTTAAAATTTATTTATATTATTAGCATCAGCAAATTCTTAAAATGATTCCCATTATAAAATTCCTTCTTTTTTTTAATATATAAATATTTAGATAATAAAGTTTTAATATCTTTTCCATTAGACAAAATAAAATTTTTAATATGCAATGTTAGTATTTTAATAATAAATAAGAAAAATCAATTATTCCTTTGTTTTCAGAATACTCTTTGATACAAGTTCAATGTATGATTAAAAAATACAATTAAGTTGCAAACCCGGAACTTAAATTTAATTCATTTTGTTAGGTGCTTTTAAACAAAGAAATCTATAGATATTCCGTATGTATGGGACAATAAAAGCAATAGCCAAGATAGAAAATTAAATCATTGTGAGAAACAAATTTATTATTCTTTCCTCTATTAACAACAAAATAGTAAAATTTTCATTATCTATTCAAGTGAATCAGTTCTTTGTTGAAGCCAACAATAAGGTCAATGTTCTTTGAATATAACTTGTGAGCCATGACTAATTATAAGCATTCAAAAGTTCATTACTAGAGATGGGGATGCATTGTAAAATATTTGTTTTGGGAAATTGAATCTTTTGTAGAATGGTGTGTATAGACAACTTGAAAAAAATTGATTTAAAGTTACAGTATGACTTCATCATTTAACAAAGTGTTTCCCAACATTTAAGATGCCGCGGACTCTAGTGAATGTTACTAATTCACCTCGGTTTCCATAAAATCCAAAATGGAAATTTTTTATATTTTTTTAAAATACAGGATTTACTGAATCCCCTTTGAATTGACTCATTCATAAAGATCCGCGGGTAATAGGTTGGGAAATGCTGACAAGAGAAAATTCTTTTAAGAATCTCTTAAGAAAAAATAAATAAGTATATATTAATAAGGTGGTAGGGAATTTAACAAAGAATTTGAGCGAGCTCATCAGTGACAAAAATTGTTGTTTCTTATTAAATTTTGGGAGAAATATGTTAGAAACGAAAATAGTTTTTAACTTAAATGGTGGTCCCATTTACAGCCAAATTGTTTTTATTCATTATTGTTCATACAGTTATTTGTCCCAGACATCTTTTATTTTAAATTAAATTATTATACGCAAAATAGGAAAAAATTAGTTTTAGCAGGCCTAAATGATAAAATGAAATTTCCAAATGAAAAATGTTAAAAAATATCCGGCACCAAAAAATTAGTGATCCAACTAGACCATGATTTTATCAATTCATGACAAGCTGGGGGGGTTTGATCCCCATTTTATTCAACAAATTGTTCTATCTGAACAAACAGGTAAAATACCTTAATAAAGGAGATTATAGGATCATATAGATGCTTTTTTTTAAAGTCTTTAGGGATCTGAGGCCATTTAGAATCCGTTCATGTTTAAATACATTTTTATCGTTCAGGAAGATAAACGAACCATTTAGATCATAGATACTGAAAAATGAGAGTGTTAAGTGCCAAGTTAGTTAACTCAAAATAGTTTTTATATAGAATATAAATAATTTAATACAATACATACAATATATACAAAACAATTTTGTCAAATTCTCATAATTATTTTAATAAATGGTAATTATTTCTCCAATATATAGCCTATATTGTTTACTATTTTCTTAGAATAGTAAAAATAATATGCGCAACGGTTCGTGTGAGATAACTGAGAAAAAATAATTATTAAAAAAAAAAAATCTTAATGAAGTGTTTGTGGTATATGTATGTTAAAAACGGGAGATGCATCGTTTCAAGTGATCAAAGGACTGAAAAAAATACCAATTAGAATAACCAAGAACCGTCAAATCTGGGTGAGAAAAGTGATTTGTCGGAATTTTAAATTAAAACTGATTCAAATATTAGACCAAGCAAATATCTTTTTTACTAAATAATAAAGAAGTAAAAATATACTTGGCAAAGATACCGGTATTGGAGTTAAGGAATTTATCGTAATTAATCCCAAATTAATTTATTCTTCTCATTGTTTCTTCTCTCTAGTACATAATGCTTAATTATACTTAATTTCTTTACAATAAGTATAATAAAGCATCATGAATTTAAATAAGTTTGCATTATTAGAAATGAATGAGTAGATGAAGATAAGTAATAAAAAATACAATAAAATAAAAAATAATAGTGAATCAAAATAGTTGTATTTTATCTTCAAAATAATTAAATGTAAAAACAACTAAATATAATCTTTTTTTAAAATAATATTGTGAAAATTTTAAGAAATTTATCACATTTTCCTTAAGAGAAAGAAATTCGCTTTTTAATTCTTAAAAATTATTTATAAAAACATTAATATTGTAAAATTGTCAATCCGTATGAAACAAATTAACTAGATTAAGTTTCAGACATAAATAATATTTGTTATAATTCTTCATTTTGCAGGCTTATCACAAGCAAAATGCGCTTTAGTCATACTATTGTGTCGGTTTAGCAGTTTAATCTATACGAGAATACTCACAAATGAAAGTAAATATATATTAAGATAATATAATTATTAATATTAATATTGATTTGGTTATTTGGAGGACCATGAAGTGCTTGCTGGAAGGTAGGCAACTCAAATGAACAACTTACTAATAGATTTTTTGATTAATTGCTCCAAAGGAAAGCTGACTGAGAGTTGTTTGCTGTTAATTTCTAGGGAGATTTAACAATTGGTATGCATGGTTCGCCCTAGAGAATCTATGGAGCAATAAATCGAAAAATTCATTAGTGAGTCGGTCATTTGTGTTGCCAATCTTCCAGCAAGCAAAAATGAGCGAATTTATGCACTCCATCGTAGATAATGTTTAATTATATTCCCTCCCTCAAAGTGTAAAAAAATAAAATTTCAAACCGGAAAAATGTGAAATTATATAATTCCAATTAGAAAAAGGAAATAACTCTTATTTTGTATATCTGTGTAATTTTTCATGAATTTGTACACTCTGAGGGGCTAACCAGCCCTATGTATAAGATGACTTAAATAAATAAATAAATAAATAATTTATTTTTTATAAATACATTTGATTATATTCTTAAAGCTAAGGTATGAAAAAAATATGATAAATAATAAAAAAGATAAAATCTCTTAAAAACATTTATCTTTAAGTTAATAAAATTTTTTCCTTACTTGCCATATTCTTTATGTAATCAAATTTATATATAAAAATAAAAATAAAAACAAATAAATAATAAATTATAAACAAAAACAAAAATTTTAATTGATTTTTTTTCTTTTATTTCGAGAGTGAAATTTCTATAATAAATCTCTTTGTAAAAAATTTTTTCTGTCAAGAGAGATAGGTATTTTATTATAAATGATCTTGGAGAATTACGTAACAATTTTTTTTATAGCTTCCAGTTAGTAAATAAACTTGGATAAAATAACTGTTAAGGATGAAGAAATAAACAAGGGCAAGGAAGAAGGTGGGAGAGGCAAATTTTTTTTAAAAGAATAAAAAATTCATTCTCTATATGAAAAAAAATGGATGTTATTATTAAATTTAATCGGAATGCTGATTACGTTTTTTTTTTTCTTTACGAATTTAGGAAAAGTACTAAATAATCCAATTTTTTTAATTGTTAATGCAATTAATATTATGATTACAAGGTGTCCACTTTACTCGTGTACGTTTTTGAGTTTTTTGCTACTTTCCCTTAATTTGCTTGTGTATTGTGACTCATTAAATCAGAAGTTACTTATCATTTTATTATCCCATTTTCAGTCCCAATGTGAAATATGTATGTATTTATAAACAGTTCTTATCAAAAAAAATTTTTATGATTTCATTGACACCTGAGAAAAAAGTAATATTTTAATATGGATAATTTTTTATGTTTTAAAGATATTATAATATTTGAATATATTTTTTTTTATTTATACTTGGATCTCATTGTACTTTTAAATATTATTTATAAGAACTTTTATTAAAAATATTTAACAAAAGACTGATGTTTGGGCGAAATGATATGACCTAAAATACCTTTTGATGAATTGTGTTCCTGATTTTGGGTTGAATCGAGTCATCAATTTTCAACAGCTAAGATTCAATTCATTAAAATTGTTATTTATCAAAAGTCAAAATTAAAAAAATAAAAAAAAGGAGGTTAAGGAAGTTAATGAGGTCCACATATCAGTTTGTGTTATAATATTAATATAAAATTTTATTTATTTTATTAAGGTCAAAACCGAACATTGAATATATAAAAATTAAAAAAAAATTTTAATTTGTTAGAAGGAAAATGGTGAATGAAAATCACAAAAAAATTTACATTTAAATTTAGTGATTTGCCTCTAAATTGTAGTAGAAGGCTAGAGAATGATTGACTGAAAGGATGTTTTTTATAGTAATAAACCGAATATGATCACATTATTTATTAATGATAATTGTTCATTTCAATTCCAAAATTTTGTATAATCACTGAAAGTGACGTAAAAATCTAATATTAACCCTGGATAAGGCGAAAAAATGAAAGGATCGTTATTATCCTCACCCTTTAGCTACGCCTCAGGTTAGTATAGCATCTCCAATCTCCCCCCCCCCCCCCCTTCTTTACTCATTATCATTTTAAATCATAAAAAAGATATAAACACACCTCCCGCGTTAACTAATAAAAAAACAGTTAACTTTTTTTTTATATTAATAAATATGATATATGACGTCTTTTTTTTAAACCTCAATGTTAAGTTCCTTTAAAGGGGTTCATGGTAAAATATATATATTTTTTATTAAGGAAGTAGAGGCAGGGGTAGCGAATGAAAGAATAGATATTTATATTTGTTTCCTGTTCAGAGAATTATATTTTTTTACAAAGATTTTTGAATATATTGTATATTATGTGAATGATTATGTACTTACTTTAAATATAATTTATTTATTTGCATTGTCACAGCTAAATGTAAAAAATATGCCTAAGTGTCAAAGAGAAAAAAGTACAAGCAGTGGCATATTGAGAGGACCCCCTTTCTCCCCAAAGCCAAAAAATCAAAAGAAAATTTGAATAGAAGAAAAATGAAAAACAATAAATCTAAATGCAATTTCTAATAAGAACCACGTGCCAAAAAAAAAGAAAAAGTAAAGAGCATACATGAAAAAATTTTATTTATCACTCATCTTTGAGTTATGATGTCCAAAAAATGAATGATTATTTTGCATTTTTTAAATATATATTTAACTATTTTATTTTTTTTGATAATGTATATATCGATTTGATTTTTCTCACCCCCGATAAATTGTTCCTCATGTTAAGAAACCATGGATTGAAGGTAGAGGATAGTGGACGGGTCATTTCAAGGCATCTACGATTTTGTCTGGAGTAGGAGGCCATAATCTTTAAACGTAAGTAGCAAATAATTTTTTATTTTTATCTTTTATTTCCTCCCCACCCTACATATTAAAAATTTGAAAAGCCCCTGATTATTGTCCAAATTTCAAAAACAAAAAAGTTTTTAATTAAATTATAAAACAAAATGTCAAATTTTTACCCTCTAATTCTAATTCCTAATTCTGTCAATTTTGAATCAAATATATTTTAGTATATTTAACAAAACTGAGTAATTTTAATGCAAAAGTTTTTTTTATTACTTCATTTTTTTGGTACTAAATTTTTTCACTCTTTTAGTACTGAAGAAACTTGAATATTTTTTTCCTTAACAAGAAATACTTCAATCAAGAAGTGAAAGGGAAAGAAATGACATCATTGTCCTGATTGAGAATTCAAAGTGATTTCTGCTTCATATATAAAAACATTTAATTATATATATATTAGATATAATTAAATTTTGAATCAAGTCAAAAATTTTTTTTCAATTGAGTCAATAAGAGAGAGAGTGAAGGTAAATTTCTATCTAAAGTGCAAAGAGAGATTAAATATTTAATCATTTTTTTATTTATAAGTCAACTTGTATTAAAAAATATGGATAATTTTGGTATGACAAGGCTACAATTTAAAATAGATAAATCATTTCAGTAAAAAATAATATTAATTATGTTTTTAGTAATTTTAAAATTTGGTTCTCTTTAGTCCAGTTAAGTAAACGGCAAATATTAAATTAATGACAGAGATAAACGGCAAATGACTGGTAAAGTGGATATAGGAATAGACTTAACGAATGCAAATAAATAAAGCTTATTTATTTTTTTAATATTTAATTTCCTAGGATGAAAATAAAATAACGATCTCTTATTTGAAATCCCGGAAGTAAATAGTCCAGAAAAAGTAATTAGTTGTTGCAATTATTCTAAATATGATTTAATAATAAAAAAAATCGTTAATTATATAGCAGGTTGATTTTTCCCGAGGATTTCAGATGTTCAAAGTAGAAAGGTTGAATCAAATTTTTGAGGGTCACCAGTTCAAGGTTCTAACATGGCCATTTTGTTTGCATTAACCGATTAAATCTCAACGTATATGGATGAAAAGAATAAAAAAAATAATAATAAAAGGCAATTACGTTTTTTGTTTGGAAATTTTTTAAAATATTCTTCCAAAAGATCATCTTTATCTTTTGAATAAAAAAAATTAAGATAGAAACTTGTTACTAAGTCGACAGTTTTTTCTTCAAAATTTAAGAAAAAATGCAGTTACAATTTATAAGAATTACAAAAAAATTTGTTTATAAAAAAACTTACCTTTTTTTAAATCAAAAATTATTTCCAAGTTAATCTATTAAATAATGTAGATATTAAATTTTTTATCAAAAGTAGTTCAAAATGATTAAAATAAATTTTTATTTAAAATTAAAAGATTAGCTTGAACTTCAAATAAAGAAGAAAAGGGCAAAATAAACCACCTGACCCATAATTTTTATTACTAAAAAAAAAATCGGGAGTGCCCCCCTCCCCTCTCGACTTTCTCGTATACACATATATAGGTGAGTTACCATTATTTTTACAAAAATGTTTCGGGTAAAGGGCCACTTCCGATTGATGGAAAAGTTGAAAGAGATCTATGATTTTGCTGTAATGCATGTTGTAAAATTTGGTAGATCTAATGCATGTTGTAAAATTTGGTAGATCTACATTAAAACGTTCTTGAGTTATCGTGTTAACGAACATACATAATTCGTGGTATTTTCGGACTCAGGGAAGTCCAAAAGGTCAAGAACAATCAAAATCTCGAAATATAATTTTTGGACGATTGCAAT
>JAAAKE020026949.1:0-10115 GCA_010014785.2 Anisolabis maritima | reverse complement strand
TGTTGGGGGCAATGTATACCAATAAAAAAAAAAAAATTGAAAACTAAATGTACGTTGCCCGCAAAATTTGAAAAGTCACCTTATTTTTTGAACAGGCCTTGTATATGAAGAAAGGCCGTGAAATACTTAATATATTTTATTGGATAGATAAACAAACAAAAAATATCCAGGATATTTGAAAATTTCAAATTATTAGGAAAAATTTCCTTAATTCTATACATTTTCTTAAAAACTCATTAAAGAAAAACACTTTGTTTATTGCCGTAGCTATCTATTATTATTAGTACATTTCATGCCTCACTTCCGCTAGCCAATCAAATTTAATGAACTAAACATTTTTTAATTTTTTTGTAAAAAATATAATTAGCATTTGCAAAATTTAATACCAACCATTGATCTTTTCTAAAGATTAATAATTACATATACTAGATGTATTATATAAAAAAAAAAGACATGATCGTGTGAATAAATAACGAGGACAGGTCATTTCCTCCATCCTATTAATATATATATTTAATCAACAAAATACCAAAGAGAGACTAATTAATATAATAACTAGTTATGATAATGAAATTTTTATTAACAATATCAATTAAAAGCGCTTTTTTTTAATTTTCTTCCATTTAGGCTATCTTGGCCCTTTGTAGCTTTAACTAGGATGGGATAAGCTTTCCCTTCTTAGCCTAAGAGGTGATCGGAAAAATTTTTTGAATTGAACTTCGGGTTCGGATTTAAACAAAATATTTTTAATTTACTTCCAACTAGTGAGTACATGGATGATGACCACAAGTTACCCGTGCTAAGAATGACATTTCTTTTGTCTTTTATACCAGTCTTCTTATCATTTAGCGTTGCCGACTTGTTTCTTTTCTCTGTCGCATCTGACCTTAATCACCAACTCCGAATAAGGACTTCTTTATCAAAAAAATCATGCCCTTATTCAGAAACACTCCTTAAGCTAAGAGCACACTGCAGCATACAGTACAAAGTATTTCAGAAATAGTAATAGAAAAGAATATTCAAAAACTATTATATATAATTGGTTTCACTAGCTGCAGTTTTTTTTTTTTTTTTAGTTTTTTTTTCTTCCCATTTCTTTATTGATTAATATGTATTTTTGAATCTTATTGCAGTAATCATATTGGGATTTATAAAGGTACCAAAGGTTAGCTTCCCATCCTGAGCAACAAAAATTTATTTATATTATATTGTCTACCAATTAATATAAATAAATAAGGACGGCCTCAGATGCCGAAAAAAATAAAAATAAATTACTATAGAAACACATTGGTTTAGTTAAGATTATTGAAGGAGCATATTACTTTTAAAATTTCGATTTGGACTTTTTCTTTTGCATTAATGAGAGGGCGGGTGTCTCTCAGAGGGGAGGGGGGGGGGGGTCCACTGCATAAACATACACACACTCGAGAATTTTATTATATTATATATTCCCAAAGATCTTACTTAATTCAATAGTTTTTTCTATTTACACTTTTTCAAGGAGACTTTTTTTTAAGTATCTAATCTCCATCTTCTTTTGACATAAAAAAATGTCAATTCATATGTTTTAATAAATAAATCTATCATTTCTACTATTCATTGTTTCTTAAAATATCGATTACAAAATAATAGATGTGTCACGCCATAGAAAATCTTTCTTAAAGAAAGAAAAAAAAAGAAAGAAATGGAGGTGATTTAATGGTTGGGACAAGATATGATGAAATTTATTTTATTTTATCTATAATTATTAAAAAGAAAAAACTTGACATAGGGAATATTTCATAATTCTTTCTATTTAAATTCATTCTTACATCTCCTTTCTTCTCCTCCCCTCTCTTCCCTAAAAGACATAACGTCATTTCATTGGTTTCTCGCTTTAATCGTGCATAATCGATTAATTAACCATTAATTATGGAAAAGAGATGTATAAAATACATTTTGTTTAAAAAGAAGCTTATTAAATCAGAAACTCTTAATGAAATGATGTCAATAAAAAATTTTAAAAAGACCTATCTTCACCTTCTGAGTTATTTTTAACTTTTACACGACAAATATTTATAAAAGTTCAACGATTACTCTTATCCTTCCATCCAAGAGGCAATGGCTAAGACTGATAACCTGCGGAATACGGATCTACATAGCCCGGTAAAAAATTATTTCCAAGTTTCCTCATAGAGTAGGAAAGTGAGAGATCATCTCATCCCCAGAAATAGGATTGTACAAAGGGCCCATATGTGTTGTCTAAGCGCCTGGACCTCCTAAATTTAAAAGGGATCCTGCCCTAATTCAATTCGTCCATCCGGATCCATTTTAGAAACCAATATAATTTAAATAAATTTTACCTTGAACCACTGACCCTTAGATCATGAAAGAAAAGCCTTCTCTCTGCACCTCTAATTACAATAATTTTCTTTCAAATATGATATTTTTTTTAGAAAATGTACTTTATTATCTGGAATTCATCTTTTCTCAGTCCAGTTTATTATAACATTATATTCTGAGGTGAAGAGGAATTAGACGCAGGCAGCCAAATAAAAGTTTGAAAACAACAAGACGTTTCGGATACAATTTATTTATCCCTCTTCAGTCGATGTTTCTATTGGGAGGTAGTTGAGCCTATAGATACATCTTAATATATTCATGACTATTTATTTATTCGAATAATAAATAAATATAAAAAAGACAAAATTTATTTATCCATCTTTAGTCGATGTTTCTGTTGGGAGAACATATTTATTTATTATATATTCAAATACATAGTCATGGATGTTTCTATTCTCCCAACAGAAACATCGACTGAAAATAAATTTTAACCAAACCGTCTCGTTTTTTCAAGGGGCTAGAGAGACTTTTATTTGGGTGTCTGCGTTTAATTCCTCTTCGCCTCACCACAAAATATAGCCATTAGTATTCAAACAAACTTATTTTATATTTGCCTTTGTCGACGTTCGTCCAACTTCAGAAAAAAGCCCGTCAAAGGTCAAGGTTTAGGGAAAAG
The DNA here is from genome assembly GCA_010014785.2 of Anisolabis maritima. NCBI lineage: Eukaryota > Metazoa > Arthropoda > Insecta > Dermaptera > Anisolabididae > Anisolabis > Anisolabis maritima. The sequence continues at coordinate 7,117 of JAAAKE020026949.1, read as the reverse complement.
ACTTTTATTTATAATAAGTTCCATAACTACACTTTCCTCCTACTTACCTGGTTAAGAAAATTTTTTTCAAGTTTAGTACTAGAAGTAAATTTGATGCGTGTTGGTTCTCTATTAATCTACTCTTTTATTTAATCAGGTTTTTTTTGTTGATCCTGTACGTTTTTACTTTCTCCTATCCTCCTATTAAGATGAATTATCGCATTCATGTCAAATATTCGAAATTGTCCTTTCTCCGGAAATTCATGTTTTCCGCTCTTTCGAATTCGGTTAAAAATCTTTATTTCTTTACATCTCTTTTATATTAAGAGAACTAAATCATCAATTTGGACCTATTGAGATATTAAACAACATTCTCAATGAATATAAATTATTATACTTGGTCCATTTGCAAATTCGGTTTTTAAGAAATTCCATCTTTAAACTCTTGACCATATTTTAATTTAATCAATTTTTGTATAGATTTTTCTAAAGAAGTGACATATTTATGATGTTTCTTTATTTATTTTATAAAAGATTGTCAAATTATTTATTGAAAACTTGGACACATGACATAAATGAGAAAAAATTGGATCACTATATTATCATTTCTAGAAAGATCTGCTCTAGAAATTTGTCAAATTCAGATATTCTCTCAGATAAATAAAGTAAGTTTTCGAGTTGTTTTTTCTATCCATGTTTGTCTGTCTCCTGGTTGGAATTTGACTTGATCATTTCTTCTTTGATAAATTCAGAAATACAAATTTATGTAAATATGCATAGTTTTAGAAAGTACTTTCTCTTTGACGGATCATTCATTTATTTTTTCAATTAAATGTTTACTTTATCCTTTAGTAGAAGACCACTTCAATTCAATAAATTTTTTCCAAAAGAATCAGTCTTCTGGTTAACGGCGGAGGTTTGTAACCGTAAAAATTGTTGAATCCATTATAAAAATGACCGTCCAGAGCTTTGAGATTGATCATCCAAATTTATTATTAAAATTCATTCTAAGTTTTTTTTAGCAAGGTTTGCTATTTTACTAGAAAGTAGCCAAGTTAAATAGTTTATTAAACTTTTTCCGAAACTGATCTTTTTGGACCTCAAAACGAGAATTCCTATTGAAAATTCAACATCGATTTTTTTTTCATCTCAACCATTTCCCTTATTAGTACATACTTTAGTACATTAGAGAGTAAAAATTATTCTTTATAATTAGTTATCTTCTTTTAGGCCTAAAATATTACCAGACAATATTTACCATTTTTATTTCATAACAAGTTCATAAAGTAAAAGAAATTTTTAAGAACATTTAAAATTCTCAACGTATATAGAATGCTAGAGAACTATGATTTATGTGAGTTTTATTAATTCTTAGATTTGGTAGAGTTTCGAGTTATGAATAATATATAAGATCCTTACGTAAACCTTTTTCAGCTTTACGATAGGCATCTTTTTAACAGTAAAATGATAATAAGAACTGTTTCAACTATTATTTGACAGCATTGCATCTTTAAAAACTCAATAAGACTTAACAAAGGTATCCTCTCCCTTTTTAATAATATTTTAGAATACAGGAGGTGTAGGAATTTTTTTTTATGGAAATTAACAATTATTTGCATTCCCCATCTTTTACACATACACAAACTCAAAATAATAATAGTATAAATATACACGAAATACGAAAAACTAATAAATTTACCAAAAAAAATTTCAAAATAAAAAAAATTATATTTAATATATATATATAATCGGGTGGGAAAACCCACATTACACAACTTTCTCTTGAGACAAAAGAGATTTTTTGTGTCGGCCAATTTGTCGAAATGTAATGAATAATACATCTTGTTTAATTTATTATGCAGGCAATTTAATCAAAATTGTTTGAGTGATTTTGGAGAAAAAAAGTCGTAAAAACGTATAATAGTAAGTCGTAAGTAGAAAGGCTTCGAGACGCACGTACCTAAACTAGAACTAAATTTTTATTTTTGAACGTTTTTGAGATATTTTGTTCATAGACGCACAGACCATTTTGCGAGATCCATTTTTTTTTAGACCCAGAGGATCTCAAAACATGTATTTCCATTGAAATCCCGACATCTTCGAATCGCTTCACTTTTTTTGATTTTATTTATTTATTTAAAGGTGATTTCTATAAATAGGAAAATGTTCTCAAACAAAAAAAAAAAAAAAAAAAAACCTTAATGGCATATAAACATATAAGGAAATCCCTTCTACTTCACGCAAGTTTAATTTAAATGCTTGTCATTGGGAGAAAAAAATCTGTAAAGTAGGAAGATCCTTTAAACATAAAACACAATAGAGTGATTAACTGAATATATGCTAACGAATAAATACTCATTTTGCGCTGCTTAATTCTCTAATTGATGTGAACCTATTAATAAATAGGGGGAGAGATAAAAAGAATTCTTATCTTTTTAGATTTTTATCATTTGCCCTTCATCATCAAAAATTTTCCCATATCCTTTTAAAAGATTTAATTATCAGATCCAAGCTGTCTTCGGAAAACGCAATCAAGTTCCTACGTCACTCTTAAGGCGAAAGAAAACTCAAAACCTATCATATATATATAATGGTGCCATACAAAGTTCTAAGTGAAGTGCTTAAGTCTTCCTAAATGTAAAAGTCACTGAATATATGAGAAATATATTTCTAAATTAATGGCCGAAATAACACTCTAGATTGTTTGCAAATAATCTTATTATTATTATATCAATACTAAACTTGTTTACTCAGATAATCATATTTTGTGAGTACGTGGATGGCAACTACGAACTAAGAATAATAATTCTTCTCTTCCTTTCATGTCTATGTACTCACAATTACTAATATTAAGAGGTTTTTTTATTTAACACTATTCATTTCTGATTTAAAAAAAAAAAATACATTTATTGTCAATTTCGCCTACTGACAATATCCTTTTCTTTTCAGCCAATTATTTCTGACTGGTAAATTTAACGAGTAAGATAGGGATGATAGATTTTGAGATGGTTTAATTCTGGGGTGGGTCTGTCCTTTTCATATTTAGACCGCCACGATTTGTGCTTTTTGTGTCCTGTTCCTGTGGAAGGATGAGAACTACTTTCTTACATCTTAGATTTGTAAATCTATAGTCAAAATGGCCTTAACAGCAGAAATTAACTAAAAATTAAAAAAAAAAGTTTGAATTCGAATTATTATAATTTGATTAGGAATAAAACATGCATGATGTTAAATCTCTAGGCAAATTTTTTTATAGGAAAGTCTCTTCAGCATTGTTTAAAGAAGAATTTTGTTTTAAGACGATATTAATATCCTAATTTAATCTTTGTCCTAATTTGCCATTTTCTCATTCAATATTATTGCATTTTCTTAAATGTTATCATTTTATAATCCTTAGAATTATTTTTATAGTAAGAAGTTAAGTAATAATATTATCATGTAAATGAAAGTTATTAATTATTAATATAGACCTCTCTAATAAATTTTTAGTTGTAATAATTTTCGGAAACTCTACCATATTTGTAAATTGGTTCCCAATTTTGGCCTTTTTAGAAAGGGAAATGTATTTAAATTAAATACTTTTTTTTTCTCTTCTAGCGTCGGAGACCCTATATATTCCTTCCATATTTATTTATTTTAAATGGGACTAAATATAATTTAATAAATTTTATCATTCATGTCAGAAAGCTAAGTGAAAACTTCTAAAACTCCGAGAAGGGCAAACAAAACCTAAATCATAATGTTTAACCCACTTATTATTTTATATAGCCTAATTGAAAAATTAGATGTTTCATCTATTTAGCCAATTAATAAAGATATTAAGAATTTAAACATTCGGTAAAACATTTCATTTTAAGAGTAGCTAGTTAATAATCATGGCCAGTGCAAAGTTCATTTATTTATTTATTTATTTTGAAAATTGATTCAAGCCGTAAAAGACTTATGATGACCAATGGTAACTTGCAACCAGGAAGATTAAAAGAGAGAGAGAGAGAGAAGGGATAATCAAAAAGAAGATGCTTATTGATGTTAGATTTGAATGATTGAAGATTATAAGTTTTGTGAGAAATAGAGGCAGGGATGCGGATGGTCAAACTCGGAGAGGCCCTAATGGCAAATTTTCTTTTTTCGAAATGAGAGACCATATAGACCTCTTCAATAAATCTGGATATAATTTTTCGTTATCTGTCTTTATTTATTTTAATTAATTAATTGTCAAGATCGAACCTTATAGATTTAATTTTTAATTTTTCACGAATATATCATTAATTAATATTAAAAAAAATTTTTTTTAGATAAAACGTATAAATATCTAATTAATTAAAAAAAAATTTTTTAGATAAAATCTTAGATTTTATATAAATATCTTGTTTAAAATCTAAAATTTTTAATTTTTTCTAATTGAAAATAAGCCCTATCCCTTGGTGCAGAGGTAAAGGTCTGGCTTCACGTACTAAAGGTCAGTGGTTCGCTTCCCGTCCTGAACGACAAAAATTTATTTATATCATATTAGCTACCAATTGGTATAAATAAATAAGGACGGAGTCTAAATGACCTCAGATGCCGAAAATACTTAAAAAGAAAATTGAAAATAATATTAATTTTTTTTTTAAATTTATTTAGAGTCTACATTTAGCATCAGAGGCCATTTTGACTATATACGGTTTTTAATATTTAGATTAATATAGAAAATTTCGTATCGATGGCTTCCGGCTGGAAAATAACATTAAGAATACCTTTTCTTCAGAGAAGTTATGGGTAGGCCTTATAATTTTTTAAGTGAGTAATTTTTAAATTTTTGAATTAATATCAGGAATAGCAAAATTCTTTCTTTCTTTTTTTTTTTATTCAGGTAATGAGAAAAGAAGGAAAGATTTGAAATCCGGATTGAAACTTGTCTTGGACTGGACCACCTTGAGAATATTATCTAGAAAAAAAAAAAAATTTCCGTATTTTACTTCAATGTTAGCATTCAAGAGCCACGAACAGACATGAAGACCACACAGATACTCAATCCTCTAGAATATGAAAAACAGAAAAACAAAAAAGTAGAATGTTTTGAAATGAGACGATAACTTAACTCGACTCAGTTATCTAACTTTCTTGAAGCTAATTAGCAAGAACGTCCAATTAATTCGTCATAAAAAAAAAAAATATTGAGGGCAAAAAGAAAAGAAAATCATTTCTAGGTGATTTAACACAAGAAGTAAAAAATTAATGGGAAGTATAAATGCACATTTCTCAAATAATATACTCGGTGTATGATTTTGTGATTTCCTTTCCTAAAAACATTGAGATTTAAGTTTCATGATATATTTCGAGATTTCGTGAATTGCTAAGCCCTGAATAGTGTTTGCTAAAATTAGGTTTTTTTTATCACTACCCAAAATTTATTTATTTATTTATTCTCTGACGGCCTTCAACCATCCTTCACTTTTACAAGTATTGTACATGTTATAAAAAATAATAATGTTGTTTACAGTAAACAATAAATAAACATAAAAGAAAAGACAATACAATAATATAAAATAACATATTAAACATACAATATATAAACAACATAAAAAAAACTATATATGATTTTTGTTTTAATTAGAAATGAGTCAATAAATGATGATTAAGATATTTCAAGTGGGGCGAATGAAGTAGGATCTCTGAAATATGGTTGTTGGGTATACATTCTTTGGGTCTACACAAAATGGTTGCTGAATGGCTTAACGAATTAAAACAAAATTTTATTTATACAGCATAACTATAATTAACTTAATGCTAAAATTAAATGACCTTTGCAAATGTTAGAGAGACTTACATTTTGATTAGGGGGAGGGGGCTGCTAAAAATCCTTATATAATTATTTTGAAGTTCTACAATTTCGAAGAATAAGGAAGATAACAATATTAATGGCGGAAATGTAATTTTTTTTTTTAAATAAAAACCTTGAAAATATAAATGTATCTATCAACAATGGATGAAAGCTTGGTGCAATAAATAAAATTTCTTTATTAAAGATTAAATCCCAAGTGATGCAAAACGAAAAACATTTAAAATATAAACGTTTCTAACTATTAAAAAGAAAATTTAATGGTATGGTATTTAGGAAAGAGAGAGAGAGAAAATTGTAATGCTTTGCTTTCTAATAAAATTTATAACGCTTAAAATTTAGCCTTAATCCACCCAAGTTAACTCTTAAAAATAAAAAAAATGCATAAATTTACATATTTTGTTAATTATAAGAAAGTATAAGATTGCATTATATATACATACTCATTTGATTTTCAAATTTTAACTAATGATATAATCTTTTGCATAAAATCATAACATGCAAGCAAAAGAGAAAGAGAGGGAGTGAGAGTGAGAGAATACTGGTTGGGAATGATTAAAAGAAAAAAGAAAAAAAAAACTTTTAAGAGGAGTGAATGACGTAGGAGGACTGAAAAGGACACCACCGCATGAAATGCGTAAGAAGAGGGTGTGAGTGTTGGCCAGACATCCGGGTTGGGTTCACATTTCTTTAGAACTTCCTCTTGGTGATTCTCATCATGTCAATGAGAGAAAAAGAAGCTAGAACCATTTAGAAACCAAAGTGATCAAGACCTTTTTGAATGTTATAAATTTTTATCATGTGAATGATTAAAAAGAGTTTTTAATTTATTTCTCATTTGGGGCCATTTAGTCTCCGCCCATATTTATATAAGTTAATTGATATAATTTATAAATAATTTTATTGTTCAGGAGAGGAAGCGAACCACTAACCCAGAGATCTTGAGCTTTACCTCAGCTTTAAGGGACAGGGGTATCTAATAACGGACACACACACACACACACACCATCGCTCTTATACATTTGGTGGCTCTCAGGCGATTAGGCTTTATATAACCGATACATTTTTGAGGTATGTGTTCGGTATATAGAGGTTTTTTTTTTTTTTTTTGTCATCTGAAGGCATTAGACATAGATATATTTATTAAAATAAATGGGTAACCATTGTAATTTAAATAAATTTTATCGCTTAAAAGGGAATCAAACCACTAACCCTTAGATAATGAAGGAAGACGTCTGAGTCCACCCCTCCCCCTCCCGTGGCCGAGAGTTTAAAGATATTGATGATATTGTCAATATTGATAACCTTCAATATTAG
>JAAAKE020026938.1:0-10115 GCA_010014785.2 Anisolabis maritima | reverse complement strand
AAAATAAAACACAATCGGGGGGTCGAGGTAATTTGAGAACGATGTAAGGGTTGTGTGGGGGGGGGGGGGGGGGGGGGGGGGGGGGGGGGGGTGTGAGATTATCTCCCACTTCTTCCTTCTCGCATCGATCTTTCAAAAATGCAAAAGCACCGCTTTACGGGACGTTTGGAACGCGGGATATTTTCATGGACTATCCCGTCTAATACGGAACGGGTGACAAAGAGGGAGAAACATTTTTTCCTTACATAACATATATATATATTTTTTTTTTATTTTTTTTTCTGAAACTGGATCCTCTCCAGAGTAAAATGATATACAACACTTGTATCTATAATAAATTTATTGCAACTTTGTTATTTTTAATTTAAAATGGTATTTAAATCAATGAAGACCCTGTCCCTTGGTGCAGAGCTAGACTTCACGTACCAAAGGTTCGCTTCCCGTCTTGAGCGACAAAATTTTATTTATATTATATTGCCTACTAATAAATTTAAAATAAATAAAGACGGAGTCTAAATGGCCTCAGATACCTTTAAAAAAAATATCAATAAAGAAAAGCAAGGAATATAATTAAATTAATTTTTTTTTTATAGCCTCTCGGCATCTGAGGCCATATAGACTTTTAGAACATTAGCAATTTATTCTTTACGATACTTGTAATCCAAGCATATTTATTTAAATCAATTGGTATCCAATTGCTTTAAATAAATTTTCATTGGACTGTCTGGGATCCGAACCCACATCTCTTGGCTTTTTAAGGTTATCATTTGTCCTCTCGGCCACGTGGTGGGGAATTAAATTAATTAAAATTCTATTTATTTTATCAAATAATGAATGTGAAATTTAAATATAATATTAATTTTGTTTTCTTTTTCTCATATCAGAAGCCATTTAGACTTATGTAAATTAATTGTTTTATTATTAATTTAATTAAATATCTTTCGGCTTAAGGATCTCTTCTATATTATATATAATACTATTTGTTTATAAATGGTTGACCATTCGGCTCAGTCCGACCGACATGCTTTAATTGTTTATCAGGACGGGACATGTTATGTGGCTTTAAGGGGCTAAATCTACACGAAACGAATGTTCATTAAAAATAATTTACTATATAAAATCATTCTCTTCAACAATGTAAAATTTAACAATGCAAAAAAAGCCTCTTTTTGCCCTGAAACTGCATTTAGACCTAATTTTCTCTTATAAAATGTAAATGTATATGGTAAAGTGAGAAAGTATTGCGATCGTAAAAAAATTCAAAAGAAATATACGTTTTAAGGTCGCCTGAGTCTAAAAAAATGAGTCTCGCAAAATGTTCTATCTGTGAATAAGATTTCTCAAAAAACATACGAGGCTAAAATTTTATATTTAAGTTCGGTACCCTTTTTTTAATCAAATCGGCCAAAGCGTACTAGTACTTTATTAATGTTTTTTTTTTTTTTCGATTTTTCCAAAATTCCCTCACAGATTTTGATTAAAATTCATAAAACAAATTTATATTCACTCTTCAAAATCAAAAATTATCCAGCCCTGTTCCTAGGTCCAGCTAGAGGTCTGCTCCACGTACCAAAGGTCAGTGGTTCGTTTCCCGTCCTGAAAGACAAAAACTTATTTAAATTATATTGGTAACTTAAATAAATAAGGACGGGGTCTAAATGGCCTAACACTTAAAAAAACATCACTTATCTTGGTAAGAGAGTGTGTTGGGCATTAGTCACACCAGATTTTGACAGCCTTGACCATTTTTTATTTATATTTCATATCAAATAGAAGAAATGAAATCTCTATAAATCAAAAGTTCTATTTTGATACGACATTATGCGTTTTGTATTATAATAAAAAATAAAAATTATTATAGTTATTAAATAAAGGTGCTTTGCGTGTCGTTCTTCCTCTTCGCAAATTTTACCGAAACGGATATTTTATTTTTATAACTATTTATTTAAAGTTAATCTTTTTGAATTTTCCATTCAACGCAACTCTATACATTTCAGAAAAATCACCGCATCCTAAAATAAATTCCCCTATTCAATTAAATTGAATGATTGGTACTTAAAAAAATTAACAACTTTTACCTTTCAATGTTCATCATTCTTTATATTCTTTAATTTATTAATTCTTAAATTTGTTAATTGAAATATAATTCTTATAATTACTATGTATTTTTTAATTTAAATTATATATATTTTTGGTATTTAATTTTCTTAATACAAAAGAAATGGCTTAACTGTCATCCAAAATAAAATAGAAAAAAAAAACTATCCATGATTTAATAATATTTACAGCTATATATATTCTACATCTCTTTAATTCTCGGCTAATTGGTTTGGATTCAATTGTTGTTTGTTATTTATTCTTTTTATAAATTGCTTTCTCATTATTTTAAATTTTAATCACATAATTTACAATTTGAATATTTCACGTGCAGCACAAGATAATTTATATTTCTTCCAAGAAAGCCAAAAGGTTAGAGGGCCTTATTCTTCACGAAGCCTTAAAAACAAAAATAAAATAAAACTGACTGATTATCTAAAGCGGTGGTGTGCGCCTCTCTGGGAGTCCGAAATGCTTCTTCAGAGGACGTATGAGATGTTTTGGTCAAGGAACTGTTGGAAGCTTTAGTAATTCAGACGCAAGTTTTTAATGAAAAGTATTGTAAGTATGAAATAATAATATAAGTAAAATTAATTAAGTTTAATCTAAAATATCCGTTCAAAAAAGGGCCCTAGGTGAAAGTTTGCATTAAGATGGAAATGACAGGCATGCCACCATCTCTGGACGAGATTCAGACTTGGCATCATTGATTTTGCCCTTCATTCTGCTTCAGAAGTTCAATAAATCACTAATTCAGAATTTTCATGAGTAAATTACTTTTGTCTTCTTGATAATTGTTTTATGTTTTTTCCTCCATATTAAAAAAAAAATTTGATATTTTTGTATGAGGGTGCGGGAACCCCAAGAGGTGCCAGCAGATGAAAGGATCAAGAGCCACTGATCAGGCTCCCCCTCCCCCCCCCCTTCCCATTAACCTATTAATGGAAATTAGAGGCCCAGGCAAAAACAATCAGAAGAAGCAAGTGTAATAATATAAAACGGTTAAAGAACTCGGTCGGCCTTCTGAGAAGAAAGGTCGTTAGTTCACACAGCAAGCATCCATGCATATCCTGAGTGCACGCACACATGCCATTTGTATCTTAGGAGACACACACCTGCCGTTCAAGGAGTCCCTCTCAATAAGCAAAGCACTCAACTGAGAGAGGGGTTTCTCAAGGGGAATTCCTATTTATTAATATCTTGATATATATTAATGTCTATTTTTAATCCTCTCCCTCTTTAATCCAAGTTTAGTAGTAAATAAATAAGGCAACTAGTTATAAAGCAGTCACCGAGGGTCACGTTAACTCAGGAGAGTCTCGAAACTTTTGACTTCATTGAAAAAAAATTATCTAGGTCCGAACTCAAAATATACAAACGTCTAAAGTATATTAATAAAATTTTAAAAACATCTAGTGTGACTAAAGGCACAACATACAACTTTCTCTTACCTAAGGTAAGGAGAGCAGAGAGGAGATTTTGTGCTTCGGGCTCCCTAGGAAGCCCTTCAAAGTACAGCCAATTTAATTAATAGTTTAAGAGAAAACTGAAAAAAAAAAGAGTGGGTCCCGAATAATTTTGTGGCGGATAAGGATTAATACATTTCAAAGATCATTTAATAAATAATTGTTTTATATATGAATTTTAATCAAAAGCGTTAGAATGAATTTTGAGGAAATTGAAAAAAAAAAAAAAAAAAAAACTAAAAAAGTACATCTGGGTATTGTTGAGTGATTTTATTGAAATACAAAATATAAAATTTTAGCCACGAGTCTCTTTTTGTTTTTAAGTAATTTACACACACACAGAGAGAGAGAGAACTTTGCGAAACCCATTTTATTCCATTTACTCATTCAGGGCCCCGATGCAATGTATTCTTTGCGAGCCCCTTGTCTCCTTAATTCTCTTTGGGGGGAGGGATATTAGTTTATAGTAATCCCTATTTATTAAGACATAATGACAAATTACTTCCTTATACTTCCATGTATTTATTTTTAATAGGTTGTACATGGTTTTAGAGCAAGACCTGCTCAAGCCAATTCTTCAAATTGTGCCCTACAAACAGAGGGCAAAAAAAATATAAAATCTTTTTTTTTTTTTATTGATTGATATCACAATTACATAATAATCATAATTAGGAAATTTAACTTTTACCTTCGCGAACGTCAGTAAATTTTGAATTAAATAAACAAGTTTTTGTATTTTCCCCTGGTACAGAGGGTCTTATAAAAAAGGGTTGATAGCTGCTTAGTTCTTTTTGCTAGTGAGTATCCGATGACGGTATATTCCTAAGAGAAACGTAGAGAAAAAAAGAATATTTCCGTGAATCGTTTGTTTGGCAACGTAGTTGCAAGGCGATTAATTAAATCCCCTCCCCCTTCGCCACATCTCTATCTTGACGTTCTTATTTTCCTAGTGGCTATAATAAAAGGCATTTGGAAATTAATAGGGAATGGAATAAAAAAATCCCGCCCTTATTAGAATCCCTTTAAAAAAAAAATGATTAAATGATTTTCATTAATTTTTTGTCTTTAGGACATTTAGATTTATTACCCCGGGCATTTATTCATATAAAGAAGTATTGGTTCGATTCGAACAAAGAGAGAAAGAGGGAGAGAGAATTTTATTATTATAATAAGCGGAGGGGCATCTGTGATATAGACAAGAGCAAGGAAGTCCCTCCTCTCATGTCATAGTCACACGGTCAAAGGTCGCTTTTAACGAAAATTCTTCATATTTCAAAAACGACTGCTTCGTTTGAAGAAATGTATATAATTATAATTTCATTTAGGAATAATATAAGTTTTCTGAAATATTATAAATAGAAACAAAAAAATCTGATGTGAAAAGAGCACAACACACAACTTTCTCTTATCTTCTTAAAGGAATATCAAATTGATATTTATAAAAATAAAATATATCGGGTCAAAGATTGTCTTTACGATAGTAATCAGCACCCGAGATGTAAATAGTTGTTTTCTTGAGTGATATAAGATAAAACAAAATCTTATGTCATCTGAAGACCGAACGTAGATGTTTAAACAATATTTAATTTCTTTCCAGATGACCAATTGATTTCTATAAATAAGGACGGAGACTAGATGGCGTCTTAAAAAAAAACCTCTAGGTCACTGGTTGGAGGGGAGGGGAGGGGAGGGGGGTTATTTTTTTAATTGAGCAAGGCCTTCTAAAAGTCCCCATGTTGTGATCCACTGACTCTTTTGTATATTCTTTGCTTATTGTTTTGTTGGCCTAATTAATTTTTTATTCTCATGTTTTGTTATTTTTAAAGGAGTCTTATCAATCAATCAGCGATGGTCGTGAATGAAGAAGGAAGAGAACGGAGCCCATGAGTGAAGAAATAAACAGCCCGGATAAATCAATGAATATATATATATATTTATATTCACTCTTCAAAATCAAAAATTATCCAGCCGTGTCCCTCGGTGGAGAGCTAGAGATCTGCTCCACGTACCAAAGGTCAGTGGTTAGCTTGCCGTCGTCCTCTTATTTAAATTATATTGGCTACCAATTAATTTAAATAAATAAGGGCGGAGTTGCCGAAAAAAACTTAAAAAATAAAATTATCCAAGTGATGATAGAAGAAAGCCAACGGTTTCAACGTTTCAAATTGAAACATTTAAAAGTCTACTAAAAATGGAAATTTATTTATTGATGTCCGAATTTGATTTGTTTATTGAGTTCGTTTTAGTATATTACGGTATGTAATGTAAATTGGAAATTAATATTGTCTGGACCTAGCCACCAATGACTTGTGCCTTTAAGAAGGTGAAGAATAAATTTATTTATTTATTTAACTTGCTTTACTCTGTTTAGATAACAATTGAAGTTCATTTTTCAAATCTTTCCCGATGAAATTTTATATATAGCGCTCAAACCCGATTGCAATATATTTAAAACGAAAAAAAAAAAATCGACCCATTTATATTTGAAATGCATTCTTGAAAAATCAAAATATTTATTATTGATTTAGATGAAAAAAAAAAAAATTTATAAAATTGTTCTATTTTTTGAAAAAATTCTTGATTGCCGCAAGTGGACCAAATTTTAATCGTGATCTCTGATTTTAATATAATGTACGTACACAACGAGTTATCACGTTATTTTTCGAAAGATAAAGTGTCACTTCCGATAGCCGGAAATAGCCCAAAAGTTGATAGAGATTTTGCTGTAATGCACGTCTATACAATTTGGTTGATCTATTAATACATTAAAGCGCGCTTGGGTTATCATGTTAACGAACATACTCAAAGATAGAATTCGAAAAATGTTATTTTCAGAGTCAGGGAGGCTCACAACGTCAAGAACAATCAAAATCCCGAGATCGAATTTTTGGACGATTACAATTCTGTTCCTATATTAAGTATATGAGAAAGTAAAAAATAAAGATTGATTGCAACGCCTCTAGAAACTCGGAAATTTGTTTGAAGTTGAAAAAAAAATGAATAGAAGTAATAAAAATAAATATAAAAAAATTGAAGATTTAACCTCGGATGGGTGACCTCGGAGAATAAGATTGTTAAACTCAAGCAATCGATATATAAAGAATATTTGGAAACTCTAATAGGCCACTGCAGCCGAAAATAAATCAAACGCTTTTATTTAAAATGGATTAGAAAGAGGAAAATAATTTTAATAAAAGCGTGGGCGCTCACTGAAATCAAATATTAATTGAACACCTTTGTTTTTTTATTGTTTTTTTTTTTGTTTTTGCTATTATCGACTCTTGCACTATAGGCAACTAGGCCTATCTATTATCTCAGGACCTGATTTTCACTTATAAATTTTGACACTCACTCTGGCGCATTTTCATTTCTTATTTTTTTATTTAAAGGGAAAACAAATCTCAAATTTTATAACTAATAATTAACGTCCGCTGGGGTGCTTGATGTTATTACTTTCTTATGCTATTATAGATAATAGTAAGGGGGACATATTATGATCATAAAAGAATTTAATCCCCTTTTTTTTAAATATCAACGTTTCAAGTCAAAATGACCCAAAAATGCAAAAAAAAAAATCATAGCTTTTTTATTCTCACTCATCTTTGAAGGATGAAACCATATAGGAATAGGAGAGTATTAAAATTTGTAGTTAATTGGTCCGCAGGGAGTTGTAAAGACCCCCCCCCCCAAAAAAAAAATTTATCACGCACCACCATTTTCTCAGTATCCGCTGCGTCTAATCTTTTGAAACTGGGTGGTATAATTAAGACGTTTGTCTTCAGCCCTGGACCAATTTTCATAACAATCAGTTAGTGAGAGCGGATTTATTCAAAAAAAAGTGGCGGTTAACCTTTAAATTGTAACCAATTGGCAAAGCGGCGTTTGGTTTAGAGATGTGAATTCCATCTCTACTCATCAAGGTGCTTATAGGTACGGGAGAACTTGGCTTTGAGTCCCGTGAATGCCTCTTTTTTCAATTTACGAGTTTAAAGTATAAAAAAATTCTGAAACGTCGGATATTTCGTGAGTGAACTGAATCCACAATTAATTATTAATTAGAAGAGAATGTAAGACAAGATGCTCCTTCGTTCTCCATTCTAATGTGTATATTTCGCTTACCTTTAGGAATTTAGAAGAGGTTGCTTCGGCCCCGGCGGTTCCGAACAAGACCCCATGCAAGGCACCCTGTCTTGGGACAAGACTCCGCCTTGGACTGACTGGAGCTATTCCTTGACTCCCTGGGGACTGGTACGGCCTGCAGGTGTACACCGACCACCCTATTTCTTGCTTTTGCGTTCCTCCTACCCCCTCAGCCATCATCTATAATGCCCTTATGAGTCGCGTGACTTGTCATCTAACCTCCTCTATCCCCCCCCTCTCCTTCTTAGGTAAGCAAGCACAACTTATATTTTTAAATTTATTGAGACAGAATGTTTTATTTAATAATAATGAAATCTATTTAGATTGCAAAAATAAAAGGAAGCGATTGCCCCTTCCCCTCTCCCCTTCTCTCACCGCCTTGAAAAGGAACAGATTTGTGATTTTGATGAATTTAGAAATTTGGAAGGCCATCTTCAGTCAAGAATGAATGAAGGGGAATTGAAAAGATGCCATCAGGTGCAAGAGCACCACCAGGCGCCCCTAGGCAAACAAATATTCATGCGTCCCTTATCACTATACATATGCATAGCCAAAAATGAGCCATTTACTTGGAAAGTCGGGCAATATATAAATATTTATAAATTTCCAAATTTTGTGTTTTGTAATTATAGATCATGCAAATTTTTTATCCAGTTATGTTTATTGGAATCATCTAAAGAAAATAGAGATTTTTCTTTGTAAATCAACAAATTGTTGATGAAATGAAAAAATGACCATCTTTTTACTTGAATCGGGCTTAATTTTTATAATAACAATTAATTATTGTTTTTGCTTTTTGGAAATATTTATTCATTTGTTTAAAAAGCAGTGGCGTATTCAGGCGGCGTGGTCCAAAATGTTACAAAACAACAAAATTTCAATAAAATAAGCAAATAAAAGGAAAGATGGTTAAAATAAAAAGGTCAAATGGGATTTCTTAGAATTAAATCATTCATTTTGAAATATGAAATTTTATCTGTGCAATACAACCCTTACATAGTTATACTTGGTGGTTGTGCAATGCAAGAGTGAGGGAGTATATTAAAAAGTCAGTCAGTTCCTGGCGTCGTTGTCGTCGCTCTGAACCAAAAGTGCGTGTTTGTCGGCTATTTATTATAAAATTGGTGAAATCGTCCGAGAGAGAGAGAGAGAGAGAGATAAGATTTGTCTCTAAAAAAAAAAAAAAGGTATTTGTTTTGCTATAGTAATTAAAACTTTGTTATCTCTTCACTTCCTAAAACAAAAAGATGTTTTCCAGGCCCTGTTATCAAAATATATTAATACGTATTTACAAATAAAGGACAAAATGTAATTAAATAATTTTTGGTAGGATCTTTATGTAATGTAAATGTAATTTTCAAAAATAAGAATATTTTTCTTGCTGCAAAAACCGTCAGGGATAAAAAAAAAGATATTATTTAATTTAATTTTAAACATAAATAATGATTTGTAGGTGGCCATTTTTTTGTTTAGTCGAAATATAGGCTAGCCGTTATGGAAAACCATGTTTAACTCGTCTAGTCTTGAAAAAATAGATTTTATAATACAACAAAGGGAATTCAGACAAGTCATCAACTGATGCTTCTGTCCTTGGGTGATACCTTCTTCAGAGCTTGGATTGTTATGAATATAATATCATATACTTTTAGTGGCGGATTTGGCTGGGCTAATAAAGAAATTTCTATGGTAATATTTGTTATTCTTTAATGAATTATTTAATTTTTTTCCTATGAATATAAATCCTTTTTTGGGGTACCTTCACGTAATGACTCGGAAACCACTGCTCTAAAGAATACACTTAAAAAAAAAGATAAGACCCTATATAGGAGAAGGAAATATTTTTATGGGTTCAATTGGCCAATCTCCCCCATCGTAGACCTAGATGTATCTTATTTAATGATATTACTAAAACAATCCAACCTTAATTATTATTCATAGCTTTTTCTGCTCCATATTTCCAAGTTCCGGTATCCTCAAGCATTGGAAGGAAGACAAGCAAGTCCAGTTGAATGAAATTCAACAATCAAAAAAATCGTAGACGATGAGAACATTCCTCAAATCAACCGAACTTGAAATGATATTAGGCAGAAAAGATATCTATCCTACGAAGAGATAGATTGTCTTATTAAGAGGTGAAGATAATATAGGATAATGATTTATTTATATATGTATTTTTGTGAATTTTTTGTGTTTTATCTCTAAAATAATTTCAATTTCTCTCTCTCTCTCATTGATTACCTTTCTTTTATGTCCTACAATTTCATTATTATTGAAATACGCACAAGGGAGTGATTGTATTATAAAACATGAAACTATCAGGGGTTCATTTCATGTTAAATGGGAAATAAGAGAGTGGATTCAAAAGAATAAATATTAATTAGAAAGTTTTATATATATATATATAATATAAAG
>JAAAKE020026927.1:0-10116 GCA_010014785.2 Anisolabis maritima | reverse complement strand
TGGATATTGACGATAGATATGATTAAGTCGTTCTATCTTATCACTGTGAGAAGATTGCATAAGCACTTGAATATATTGATTGCAAAAAGAATTCTCAAAAATAACATAGGATTAGGGAGGGCTAAAGCCAATCAAAGACGCCACCCTGAATGAGGACCAAACTACCCCAATGCAATATCTCCCATTATAGAGAAATTTTCTAATATTATTTACAGATAAAAACCCAAAGAATATAATTCACTGACAAAAAAAAAAAAAAAATTAATAAAAATTAAGCCAATAAAAAATTTATTTTAATTAAAATAATTTTTAAATTTACGTATATATCTGACAGCTGGAGTAAATAAAATATCAAATTTATAATAGGATCATGAAATTCGCTTTGAATTCTTAATTAAAATAAATGTCAGATTTTATTATTTATTATAATAAATAGAGGATTGGATTTTTTATCATTATTAAAAAAAAATTGCAAAAAGCAGTGAAGGGGGGTGATGGAAAGGGGGGGGGGGGTGACTCACCATTTCCGATCGATTACAATAGTTATGCATGATTCGTTTTAAACGGAATAAAAGAAAGTCTGTCCCCGAAGGGGGTCTCCTTTTTTTTGATCCCCTCCTCTCTGGTCCATTTTCCGACTATAGTAAAGCCAATCGCGCCTTCAAATTGAGCATGGCTGCCAACCAATATTCACTGTTTGTTGAAGAGCCAACACTATACTACTCTCCCTCGCAAAAGAACTCGTAGGAGTTGCTCTGATGTCAATCGCACGCACTTCCTGTTCACGCAAGACCTATTTACAACAAACCACCGAACGAATGCAGCGCATTTTTTTTTTTACGAGAAATAGAGAAAAAAATACAAACAACGCCCCATTCTACAGTTTTTTTTCCTTCAATTTAATTCGCATGATTAGATGAAAAGGGTAGATAATCATAAAATTGAGGGGGGGAATTTAATCAAATAACGAGGTTATGTGGATTTCTTTGAAAGAGCATACTTTTATGACTTTCTTTTATTTATTAATATGATGATAACTAAACTAGGTTTTTTAAAAGGTAAAATTATGATTAATAATTTTTTTTTACTGATGCACAGATAAACAAAAAAACTATTAAAATCATACTAAATTAGTCATTTGATGGATGAACATTGTAATCTTTTCGACACCTTTTGACTATTTACACGTATATATAATATATGCTGACCTATATATTAGTTTGACCAGAACATCGCGCGATCATAGGCCTTTTGGTTTAAAGGGATTGCAATTTTAAAAATTTTTTCAACTAAAATTATTTTACAAAAATATTCAAATAGAGTAATATATCTATTACAATATTCATTAATCTTTTTTCTTTCTAAATTTTTATATTCAAACAAGACTATATAATAATCTAATCCCGAACTCCCCCCCCCCCCCCGCACAGAAAACATTATACAAACACAAACCCAGATTTTTCAAGATCTTTGGATGTTAAAAATCACATATCTTTTTTTTGACACTTTTTATTAATTGCATAAATTTTATATTTTATCAAGCAAAAACTAAGATAATTTCTTGAATAATTCAGACCATGGAAATAGGATAGGGACAATAAATAATATGTTAAATAAATAATTGTTTTTAATTTTGATCGATCTATATTCAGTTTATTTTTTTTCCCATGTAAATTTTCAATTGATTTTAAAATCCTCTCTCCCCCTCAATTTTTCAAATTTGAATTTTTTTTAGAATCATCATCGTGAAGATTTTTTTTTAGAAAATATATCTCATTTTATTTAATAAAATAAAAAATATATTAAAAAAATGTTAAAAAGGCATTTTGGAGCCGGTTTTACGAAAAAAGATAAATCGAAAAATTCCTAACAAAATATCGACAGCTAAAAAAGTCTCTATCTAACTTTTATTGGACACACTATATGCGCTACTTTTTTAAATTAACTTAAAATTTTAGCTATATCTAAATTTATTTACAAATCAGCAAATCGAAGATGTTATTATTTTCTTCTGAATATTTGATTGATTATATAAAATCTTTTCGAGGAAAAATTAGATAATTTGCTTTTTAAAATAAAAAAGCTTTCAAAGGCTAAAATTTTCTTGTCGGGATAAAGGAGGGAAGAAACGGGGGTAGAGTGGTTTGCATACTAATTTCAAATTTTTAATTCTAGCTTTTTTTTCTAAACCTACCCCAAGTGAGAGACAGGGAGACACTTGTTCAATATTCTTTTAATAATGGATGGTTTACCCATTATAATTTTTTTAAATATTAATAAAAAGAATTTACAATTTACGAAAATATTAGGAGAGGGAGAGATATTTTATCGTATTATATTTATAAATATTTATTCGACATTTGAGACCATTTACTTAAATTAATAATTCTTAACCAATATTTAAATAAATTGTACCGATCCGGCGGAGAACCACACACCATTAAATTGTGAAGCAAGAGCTTTACCTCTGCTCTAAGTGACAAGGTCATAGATAATTAAATTAGCAAAATTCTTTTACTTTTTTGACTTCTTTTTACTATTTTTACAAATCCGCATAAACAAACATAAATATCCGTTCCTTTTAATCTTTTCTCCTTTAGAAAAGATTTTTCAATGCCCAAAAGATAATAATAATAGTAATGGTCAAGTGTTTTTCAAAAAGAAAAAAAGGCCTTTTACTTTGGTTTTCGTTTAAGTGTTAATGAACCTTCAGACGAACGCTTTTCTTCATTGAGCCCCCACACGAAGCCTTCTCATTCCCGCTCTCCTCAACGTCTTTTGATTATAATCCTGAAAAGTTAGTAAACAAAAATAACATTTTCTGTACAGAGAGGAGGCTCCCTTGAAAAGAAAGTGAAAATGTCAGTCATTCAAGGAGGATCGTCAATGTGACAACTGAAATAATATATCCCTGGAGGATGGTATCAGCTGTAATAATAAAATCATATTTGGGTGGCTGCGTTTACCTTCGCCCCCGTCCACCATCCTCCCTTTCCAACCCTTTTGTGATTAATTATTAAACGATCCAAACCAAATAAGATATCTAATATCAATATTATTCCGTTTGAACCAACGCCATGTGGAAACATATTGGATCTTTGCTTTTCTATTATTCTGTTATTTTTGTAAAATAAATCGAGAATGTATTGTTGTTGTAAAATAAAACACTCTATGCTTTTGGTCAACAACTATAAATAAAATAAAAACATATTGATAGACAACTGAAGCTAATAAAATAATTTTCGGCATATACACCTCCTTATTTATTTAAATAAATTAGTAGCCAATATAATTTAATTAAAGTTGTGAGTAGAAAATTGTTGTTATGATGTAATTTTAATAGATGAGAAGGCAGGCTCAGCAATAAGAGAGACTTTGGATGCTCAATAAAAAACTCAAAATTGAGACGTTTCGAACGAGATTTACGAGTGCATCATCAGTCCAATTTGATCGTTTTTAAAAGTCTAAAAGTGGTCAGATTGTATTTGAAATACATATACATATAAGAGCGTCAATATTGTTAATTTGTCGTACAGTCTCATTGCTCTGTGAATGTTGAATGTTTTACACCTTTTGTCATAAATAGCACGATCAAATTGGTCAGAATATGAACTAGTAATCCTCGTTTGAAACGTCTTTTTTATTGATCCAAAGGCTACCTTCTGCTTATTGCTGAACCTGCCTTCTAATCTATTATAATTTAAATAAGTTCTTTCGTTTAGGATAGGAAACGAACCATTATAATAACTAGAACACTTTATTAAGTGGAAATGCAGGTCCAGCTACAATAAAACAATTTTTATAATTTAGGGATATTTGATACGAGGTCTATCCAAACTTCGAGATTACAAAAGGACATATCCTTGAAATAAGTATCAAGCAGAACGTGGAGGAAAACCTTCAAAAATATCAATAACGACATTTTTTTAAAGAGGCTCATTAGATAAAATTTGCCAACTTTAAGTGTCGTGGTCAAAAATACCAAAATTTTCTCAATTAAATCGTTTACTTTTTTTTAGAGAAAAGTTTCACCTTTTATTTTCTTCCCAATCCCTCTTGGCTATAGCTCTGACTTCTCGTAAAAAAAAATTAAGATTAAGATGGTAGTCCGCAGGAAAAAATTGATCCTCAGAAAATATGAAAGAATTTCCCCTGCCCGCCCCTTGGAGCAGTGATTATTCCAAGAAGAATTCTAGGTTACATTCTCTTCAAGCAGATAAAATTTTATCTAACCCAATTGAAAACAGCATTTAGGCTTAGACAGTCGCACGTTTGATTATACAGAAGAAAAGACTAACAAAAAAGTGAAATACTATTGACTTCTCGGTTATTCTCTTCTCTTTGTATTTTCTCAGTAAAAATGGCCTATACCAAGAATATATTACAAAGTTTTTTTTAAGTCTTTTTCGACATCCATCGTTATTTATTTATATTAATTGGTAGTTAGTATAAAAAGATTTTTGTCGCTCATAATGGGAAGCGAACCATTGACCTTTGACCTAAAGCGAAACCTATATCTCTGCATCAAGGAACAGGACATATAAATACAAAGTAATAAATAAATACATTAACAGTTATCGTCTTGAACCTAAACGATGGTCTTTAATATCTCTTTAATCTCACAAATTAAAGGACAAAACTTAGATCAATTTTTTACCTTTTTACAAAACTTAGAATTTCTCTTATCTTGGCACTTTTTAAACATATAATGTCTTATCTATAGCTAACTCGTGGTTTCTAAACTCTGTAAACTATTTCCTTTAGTGTCAACTCTTTGCAGAGAGAGAGAGAGAGAGAGAGAGAGTCTTGCGCTGCCTCCACCAGAGAGCTCCACCTTCCTCATCCCTTCAAGCAAAACAACCCCTCGCCTCTCGAGAAAATAAATTATTCATCTAGAGCGAAAAAAATCTCAATCTCTTCTTATGCCAAATATATATTTATATATCTCTCCATTTCACTCGTTGTCAGTTTATTTCTGATCAGCCGATTTATTCTACCGTAAAATAAATATAAATTCAAATTTCCCGAAAACAAAAAACTTTATTTTAATATAGGACTATGTTCAAATATATTATTTTTATGTCTATCTAGGAGCGGACACAAATTCAAAAATTTGTCAAATTTGTCGGCCATCTCTTAAATTATTAGCTAACTAAAGAGAAGAAAGTGGCTCCTGAAGGGAACACTCCTTTCCTCTAATGAACTTTACTTTTATTCCTCTTTTGGTACTTATTTTATCTTTTTATTTCTAAATTTATTTAATTATTTTTTAAAGTACTATAGAACTACAATGTTCTCTATAATTTGGCCCCCAAATGTAAAACTTTAACTATTTTCAAAAATTTCCAAATGGGTTCCCATCATATATTAAATGAAGAACAACAAAAAGATCATAATATATCAGTAAAAAGAGAGGCTCGGCTCCAGCTTGCTGTCCTTTTTAGCATTTAAAAATATTTCTTTGATTTCTCCCCAGCCCTTCATATTTAAAAAAAATTAATTTTCAATTAAAATTTGACTAATTAAGAAGGATTAATAGCATTAGCATTAACGTGTTGTTTTCTAAAATTTCTTTTTCCTATGGCTACTGTAATTTAAACAGAGTACATTTTAAGAATGTTAAGGTGCCTAATTGAGCCCTTGATGAATAATTTAAACTCACATAGGCGTGGTGTGAGTTCGCAAACAAGAGAAAAGACCCGGACAATGAGATGCAAATAAAAATGGCCGACCAGAACTAACTGTCGCATTACAATATCATGTTTGAATAATACAGCATCTGCTTACCATGCCATTATTTACACCTTATTTAAGTACTGCTGTGCTATAGGTTATCGCCAGGCGCAAGTTTTAAACGCCAATAAATTTCGAAATTTTCTCACACACAACACAACCAACACGCTGCTGCCGGAGTTCTTCTTGCCAGATTTTACGCGCACGTATGATTTACGTTCGCCGAGGATCCCGATTTAACTTAAATTTGAGGATTATTTGGCTTCTTTTCAGGGGGAAATTTTTATTGCTATACTAATCTTACATTCTTCAGATTCTTATAAGATGGCAAATTAAGTTTTAAATATATCTATATATCAAATTTGTGAGATCAGACGAAAATTTATGTTTAAAGAAGAAAAAAAAATATTTATTTTCAAATATCAGACTTGACATTCGAAGTCAAAAATAATACAACAGCATTTTTTTCTTCTTTTGCAGAGATAAAATGCCCTTTTGAGAATTAATCTCAGTTTTTACTAAGTGCAGTGATTTTGAATCTCTGTGTCGCGGAACGTTTCTAAATGTGCTATCAAATTTTGTAGAATTAATGTAATTAAATAATTACTAAGCAGTAAAAAAAAGCAATTCGTCCCTTTATTTATTTATTTTATTTGTTTCCTATTCTTTTTGTAGATCTATTAATTAATAAAAATAAAATTAATTATGTATATCTATCATTAGCTTTACTTAATATTTTTGTGAGCTCTCAAACTTTAAAATATTTAAAAGATTGAGAACCTCTGACTTAGTGACATATTTAATCTCACAGATTCAATGGGCCTTTTTAGAGAAATATAAATGAATTTTAATTTGTGGGCGGAAAAGATACGAATGTTATAGAAAAATTTTTATTTTATGTTCATTTAGTAATGAAAATATAAAAACAATTTCATTTCACAATCTAATAGATGCATTGCCTAGTAATTGTTTGCACGCGACGAGGGTTGAAAAATTCCACATTTATATTATAATTTTTTTATTGCTCAGTATTCAATACCATGTAGAGATGAAAACTAAATGATATATATATTAACCGTTAACCATCCATATTTAATAAAATTAATTCGTAACCAATTATTTTAAATAAATGTTAAAACCACAAAAAAAATTTGTTCTTCGTCAATGGACCGAGGATTAAAATTAAGAAAAAATTTCTCGGTTAAGGCAGTTCAAATTTTAATTTTCAGAAGAACTACTTCATATAGTTTATTATATATTATTGTAATTATTGTTGGATGTCTTCAGTTTTGGATGTTGTTTGATGTCGAGACAGTCAATTAATAAAAATTCAAATGAGTTATTCTAATTATTAACTAAATGAAGTGAAATTGGAGTTATGAAAATTAAAATTTAACAATTTAATTAATATTTTGTTTATTTATTTTATTATTCATATCATAGCTTCTGCTGACTTTGTATCTTCGATGCTTATAAGAAAGGGGAAATGCACTGCCCATAATTCCTTCCTGCCTCTTTATATACCGGTCTTCCGAGAGCGGACGCTGTATTTATTTATATTGGACCTTACTCTTAAGGTAGCTATTTTTTTAAACATGAGAATCAAGTTTCGAATTTGAATTTATATTTAAATTATTTTATGCTAGAACAATTCGAGTGATGAGAAATAATCTGACAGTTGAAGAAGAGAGAGAGAGATCTTTTGTTATTTGCGTCAGAGGAATGAAACTTTTTGCTATTCTCAATATTCAAATGGATTAAAGCGAAACCACCATATATATAAAGCAATTGTGTAACCTACAAATGTTATCTTTGCAATTAAACCACCTGACATTGAAAAGAAAAAAAATTTTCTTTTTCTTTTCTTATCATTTAATTACAAATTTTATTTATAAGATTTCCTTCTTTTTTTTTTTTATCTTTTCTTCTCTCTAGCCAGATAAAATCTTTTTAGTTAATACAAGGAAAAAATTCCGAAAGATGTCTTCGGTCGCTATTGTCTCAAAACGACAAAAGACCAAAAGAAAAGGCAGCCAAATGGAGGATTATTCAGAGAGAGAGAAAAAAAGGGGGGGGGAGGAACGTAGCTTAAGACAAAAGAAGCATTTGAAACATGTTTAAGATTTAAAGGAATAGCAAAAAAACATCAAGAAAAAATACAAAAAAAAAAGCGGATAAACGACGCTTGCTTAATTTATATATACATACACTAAGTCAAATAAAGAATTTTTTCAACCAAATGCCTGAATAAAAATTAAAATCAGGCTTTCTCAAGATTTTTTTCATCAGAGAAATTTATTCTAAAAACAGAGAAGTACTACATTTTATGTAAAGAGCGCCATCTATCATTTTGTCTTAGTTTTAAATATATTTTGTAATTAATTATTCATTATTATTATTATTAGACTTGGAGAAGACAGGCTTGAAACCTATAGCAGCTCTCCACTCTCCAATTATCAGTATACTTTAATATTAATAATTATTCTTATATTTGCCCTCCCCCTTTTTTCCTCATTTGATTGGACTTAGATAAAGTACAAACTAGCTAAATTTCAAGTAAATCAATTCCATTAAACAAAAATAAAATGTTAATAATTTTTCGAGACAAATATTTGAATCAGATATAATATTCAATAGCCTCGATCAGAATTGGTATAGTCATCGGATATTCAATATTTAACAATTTTTTTTTTTGCTCTGGATCAAATGGCCCATGGCCCTCGGGAGTGGGAATGGGAAGACGATATGTATTTTGTAGCGAATTCCATGAGAGTGAAATTGGTATATTTTGAGAGATAAAAATTTGAAAACATAATAGTAACTTGGCACTCAGTTTAAAATATTCTGCCCATGCACTTTTTGTTCCCAGTATTCATTATCACGGGTGTGCAAACTGATTTGAATCCCAGTACAAAAGTACCCATTAATTTTTTGGATGTCCTAAAAGCAAAAAAAAAAGTAACAGATAAAGATTTTTTTTGCATTTTTGGGTTCTTTTGATTTAAAAAAAAAGAAGATATTGGAGGGTTAAATTTTTCATGAAAATCATTCTTTCTTTCCCCTTACTATTATACATAATTGTTTTGCGAAGGCTTAAAAACAAATGTTTTTTCTACAATTTTAATATTCTTTCTAAGATTTAATTTTATGTTTTATTAAAAAAATATACTTAATTTGTACATTTTCCGTAAACCCAAACTACAATCAGTGGAGTAGCAAATGGAGGTCAATGCGGTGTATTGTCTCGCAGGTAATTTATTTGATGTAAATGGCCATAAGGATTCCGCTGTTTATCTCATTCAGTAGCATCATCTGTTAGCAGCTTAGATGTATAGTTTATATTCTTTGCACTAAGCCCTTTGACCTTGGCTCTGATGAACGAGGAGGATTTACTCCTTGGGTGGTGGGCACCAGCCGTTTTGCATTTTATTATCCTCGCCATAAATTATATTATTTATATTTAGAAAATGTCTGTAGGTGTTGCTGTTTTTCTCTCTGAAGGGATGATATTTATGTTAATTAAAAAATTAACTTCATATTCAAAAATTATAACAAGGTGTAGAGGGGAAATTTCAGATTTTTTGAAGATTCATAAAACGAAATCAAAATTTTACTTAACCAAGTAGATATAGAAGGATCGATCAATTGCAGAGAGAATGGAATGGATTTTTTGAAGGGCAGCCAGGAATGAAGAAAAAAAAAATTCTATTTGCCACGTTTCAAGCACCGATCGCGCTCTTCATCAGAACCAAACATTTTATTATGGAAGATTTTTTCAGTATAAAAATAATTAAAATATATATTTTTTTCACTTAAACAATATATTCTTAAAAAATGGTGTCAGGATATAAGGTGGCTTGGCATTTTGTATGTATAATGATATTTATATTGTTTAAGAGAAAAAAATCTTATATTATAATATTTTTATATTATTTTTATACTAAAAAAATCTTCCATAATAAAATGTTTGTCTGATCAGGTCTTGATAAAGAGCATGATCGGCACTCGAAACGTAGAAAAATAAGAGAATTTTATATGATAGTAAAAGTAAAGAAAGAATTATGATCATGAAAAATTTAACCATCCAATTTTTAAAAATATCTTTACTTTGCATGGGCCCAAAAAATGCAAAAAAAAAATATAATATCCATATATGTATGGATATGTGTTTAACTTATATATGGAACCATCGAAGAAAGATAAAAGATATATGGAACCATCGAAGAAAGATAAAACTTTACACATTTATATGCCTGGGAGATCCTAAGGACATATTAAAATTTGGAGAGAATCGGTCTCCATGGGGCGGAAAAAAAGGCCCTCTACTATTTATTAATAACCACAATTTTCTCAACATTTAGAGAAAATCTTTTGGTACTTTGT
>JAAAKE020026905.1:0-10116 GCA_010014785.2 Anisolabis maritima | reverse complement strand
CGCTGGCATTGCGACGTTGCCATTTAGAAATCTTTCGCTAAAAATCCGCCGCTAGCTTCACCGGTGCATTAATGATTTAAAAAAACGTTTTTTTTAGTACCAAATTAATTTAAACAAGGGTGAACTTATAAACATAAATGTATTGATATATTCTAAAATAATGAAATGATTGAAGAATTAATATAATATGACACTTTTAAAATAAAACTGTTATCCTCACATTTATTTTATTATTTTAAAAATTTTATTAATAAGCAATTTCAATTCATTTTGATTACGAATATTAAATGTAATACTTGTCTAGTGAAGTTAGCAACAAATAAATGGCATCTGTCATGTAAAATAACATTTTCTCACCCATAACAAAAATATAATTAAAAAGGAAAATGAAAATAAAAATTAAATAAATGTATACAATTATTTTTAAGATGTGAATTTTAAATATAATATATATAAAAAAATACAAAAAATGGATAAAGAACAAGTGCTGGCCGAATATAAACATGAGATAGAGAATTTAAGAAAAATGGGTAAAATTTGGAATATAACAGAAAATGAAATGAATAAAATAATTTTGGAATCATTAAATGATATTAAAAAAGAAAATAAACATTCTCTTGTCTCATTATTTATTAAATGTATAAAATATTTAATTATTAGTTTTTTATTTATTATATTGTTGTTATTTATTATTTCACTTATTCTTTTTAATAATAGTAATATTTTTCATTTTATTGTGAGAAATATACAGGATTATATATATCCTACGATGAAATTATTAAGGCTGCTAACGCTTCCATTTATTCAAACATTTCCTTCTCTAACAGGTAGCTATTTATTTTTTATAATTTTTGAATTAAAACTTTTTGCCCTAAGGGTCCAATGAGTTCCATGTTCTAAATAGCTCTTTACATAAAATTTTTAATTTTGCCAACCAACCCAAGATTAGGTAGTTAAAGTTAATGTGATTGCAAAAAATCGAAATAATATTACCAAAATGCTTTGAGGTCCTTTTAAGTACTTTTTGGACTTAGGTATTTGGTAATTTCTTTCGTACATGATAACTCAAAAAGTAATTATTCGATTATGTTGAAATTCTCCACAATATATATATATATAAATGACGAATTCTGCTAAACATTGTTGCAACTTATTTAAAAAATTAATTTAGGTTTAATTTGGAGTATAGGTAATTAATTGCCATTCAAGGTAATATCAAAACAATAAACAAAGGAAATTAAATTTTAATCTAATATCATATACATTTTTAGTGTATTAGTAAAAAACTAATTATTATTAATTAAATTATAGATCCAAAAATATCTTTGTGACTTAATTAAGAATTCCTTCTAATTTCACTATTTGTTAGTAGCCGGGTAGCTCGGGTCGACTTATTTAATTAAAAAATCCGACTATGTAGTAATACTAATACGGACACACATCCGCTGACCCTAGTAGATCACAGAATAAAACTAAATAATATTGAAATTATTTAATTTTTATTTCTAGTGTTGTACGATGAAGTATGCTTAGTGGAAAATCCGTATTTTGAACCGGGTCAAGTGGAATGTTGGCCTTGTAATCATATACAAAGTATTCTTACACTTCCTAAATTTAAAGAGGAACCTCTGAATCAATGGGCTGCTTTACCACATAGTTATTATCCTTTTGTGGTTAAAGTAAGTGAAGAAAATATTACAAAGAATCATTTACTAACTGATATCAAAGTAAAAAACTCGTCATCTAATCGAATCATGGTTTCGGAATTGGCACTTTTCCGCTTAGAGGAAGATAACTGGAGAGCCAATCCAGAAAAATGAGTTCATTCTGAGAAGTGGCGAAGATTTATTTGATTGATAATATGACCCTTTATATAGAATATGAATTATTTTTTTATTTGTTGAGATTTAGCTCAAAAAGTCAAACTGTTTTTTTGAATTATATTTATATTTATTTTACAGAATTATTCATCAATCGTTACTTTTAAAGACCTGAGAAAACTCCATGAAGAAAATGAAGATTTATTTAAACGAGATGCTCCTAGATTTTCATCCAACATAAATTCGTGGAAAACTTTAAACGAACTCTTTGAAAAAAATCTCGAAGATTCTCCAACAGCACTAGTTAATGGCCATGTCACCTGGTATATACACAATATTTTGTTTGAGAAATGGTCTTAGGAATATCTTTAGAAGAAAGTTAAAATTAGAGTTGGGATCAAGACCCGGAAAAGTAGCAATCCAGAAAAAATTGGATTAGATCAGAGAAGGATTCGAGAGATTCGGATATTCAAAAGTTTATTAGTATTCGGGTTGCTAATCTCTATTAATAAATAACCTGTCTCGGTATATTTTTTAAAAATTGCCCTTTAATGAAATATAAAAATTTGAAACGTTTATTAAGGGTGGGCATACACGAGCACCTTTTTATTCCGAAACTCTCGAATTGCCCGTGCACACGATCCCAAAATAGTATAAAACAAAAAGTTGTTTGTGTTTGCCTCACAATTTTATTTTCATTTCAAAACTATATAACTCAAATTCATTTAATAATTTATTTGCAGGCGAGTAAATCGTCTTGCTCCAGCTAGAGTCCTTCGTTCTCTCTTTCCGAGACCTAAATTTGTTGCCGATTCTGTTCATATTGAACGTTACGTTTTAATAGATGAACCACATTCACCTGCATATAGCCTTGTAAGTCTTGAATATTATTTTTTTACTAAAATGAATAAAAAATTCTGAGAAATAAAATTATTCTTTTTTCTTTGAAGAACTCACACCTGATATTTGTTTTTATTATATATCGTCAATACAAATAGATCATGTATTTAAATTTTTGTTTCAGCCATTTCCTGAGGGTTATCGTGTGTTTCTCATGCAAACATCTGGCCAACGTCTCATCGCTCTTCATCCAGTCACTGCCTGTTTGGATCAATGTCATCGAGTCTCAATTGTTCTGGAACCTGGAGATGTTCTCGTATATAATAGTTGGCTTTACCGCCCGATTATTAGTTATCCCACTCATTCAAATCATTTAAGTATTGGATATTTAGGATCAGCTGATCTTCCACCTTAAGATAAAATTGCTTTAACTATCTAGAAATGTTAATATCATCATCAAAGAAATGAACTTCTTTTAATTAATTGCTTATAGCTATAAATATGAAAGAAAAACGGATCTTTCTACTCGGCTTTTTTTAATGCTAATCGATCCTTTCATTTATAATCGATGCATCCTCCTTGAAAAGGAAACTCTCTCCAATAAAATCCCAAGAAAGTAATTTTAGGAAATACCTCAAAACAATAATTTAGAAAAGGGTGTTTTTGTGGGTGTGTATGCGTGGAACCTTTCTAAGACAAATTAATGATTCTATTTCACTCCCTCATCAGAGACATTTCTTTTTCACTTTATAATTTTTTTTACACATTAAATTTCTTGTTGTGAGATATTTTAAAAGGTTTTTTTAAGAAGATATTGATTAGAAAAAAGAGTTTTATTTTTTGTGATGATATTAACTAATATATATAAATATATATCGCAAATCAAATCCGCTTTACGTACGTATATGAGAATAGATCCCCTTTCTTACCAAAGGAAATCTTTATTGCAATAAGTGATCTCGATTATTATTTTAATTTTTCAAAAAAATTATTCGCCTCAAAATCCCTAACTTCATCTTTCTGAGGAATAATCTCATCAATTTGCCAAACAAAGAAGTTTTATACTCTTATTCTCTTGCATTCTTTTATATTTCAAAATTTATTGAATTGTCTAAGTTTTTCATATGAGTTATCTATACTCATATATTTATTTAATCTCCGAACATCTCATAGAAATACGGATAGTATTGTAATCATACTGATTTTGACATTTAGAGATTTACACAAATAAGCAAGATGTCTTTGGAGACATGAAGAGCAAATTCGATTTAAAAGTACTTTATGAAATTTCATAATTAAGTTTCAAAAATGATCATCAAATTTGGTACAAAGCCTACTAAAGAAAGTGTCAGTCTCCTGATGCAGAGGCTTATCCAGGAAGGCTAATGCGACCCGGGCTTCTCTAATGGTCACCTTTACATATTTACAGAGGATTTCATGTGAAAACTGTACTGGGCCCTCTTACTCCGAAATGGCTAGATATTTTGTTGTCCACCTGAAAAATTTTTCTGAATTCGTCCCCGAATGATATATATTTATATTTTATATTTTTGTTAAAAGTTTATTGAATTTATCACTTTTCCTTAAACATGAGAAAAAATAACATAAATAAACTGATACTTTCCTTAGATCTGGCTATTTGACCAAAAGTTGATCGAAATGCGATATTCACATTTGAAGCTTAATTATATTCTCTAAGACGACAGGCTGTTCTTTGATGCCAACTTATTATATTTTATTAAATATAAACTTTTTATGCTATATGTTTAGCAAAGAGACGTGCTATTAGCAAGAATCCAAATTAATTTTGTGCTTGATAATTAAAATATATAATCTACCAAATTAGAAATTTCTTCTAGGTATTCTTTTAAATATTTTTATAATAATCTTCTTCTCTTAGACACTCAAGTTCGATAATTTTTTTGAGATAGTTAGAGCTTGATGCTCTTAGATTTTACATATTTAAGATGCCTAATGATTAAAAGAAAGCCTAGATGGAAGTTAATTTTTACTCTTAATAGAAACACTATTCTATATAACATTTTTTTAATAAAATTATTTTCATAAGACCATACTTACAGATATTATAATTTTTTATTTTTTCTTATATTTTTTAATCGAAACACAAAATATTAAATTAATAGAGGTTATGTTCTATATTCATATTCAAAATATACTTTTACAGAATTCGTATATTTCTCCTAGATTATCCTATATTTTTTGCACTAAATGTTAATGTAATTCTATTAAAAGTAATAAATGTATTTTTTCGTTTTTTCTTACTATCTTATCCACTCCCATATTTCAAGCATTATCGGCAGGTAATTTAGATTATAAATAAATGTTTTTTTTAGCGTAAAAATAAAAACATTTCGTGAGTATTTCTACTGGTGAGCCAATTGTCTATAAAAATAAAAAATTTTCTTATATAAATCATTCAACAAAAAATAATATACAAATTAGTGTAGGGATGAAATTTTGGAAACATTTTGGAAATGTGGAAAAATTTTGAATCCTGAAAAATGAGATTCAGATGTTCAAAACCAACAAAAAAAACTCATAGTCATGGCAATTGGCCAAACAAAAATTTAATGGGATTTCCTTTCAACCAGGTTCCATCAAAAAAATCGGAGATACCACCTCCCTTCCCAAGCCATAGAAAATTGCAATGAAAAATTAAAAATGTTCTCCCCAAAGAAATTATAGCAACGTCAGTGACTGAAATAAAGCATGAACAAAAATTGCAAGAATTTGGAAACTTAAGTTTTTAGATTCCTAAACTTAATTATAAGATTATAGTTAGAATATAAATGGAAGCTTAAAATCAGAAAATGTTCGAAATACCATCAAAATAAAGCTGACGATTCGCAGTTATAAGGCCAATTGCGTTTACTTCCTAAACGACACAATGAAAAAGAAAAGATGGAAAAATCTCGACGAATGCACCGGCTGGTCGTTAGAGAAATTTTTTCTATTGACATTAAGATTCTCACCGTTGAGCGGCTCCAAAATCGCCTTCACTTTCTTAAGAAGGGTATAAATAAGATTTCAGTTGCATAAATCATCGCTTCTGCAAATTCCCAGTCTCAGCGACGGGCTGGCATTTGCGTCACGATAAAGACGTCGTTTTTTTTTCGTCAGAAACAAAAATTAAAAGCTGGTTCTCTTGAATCCTCTTGAGCCATGGCCATTGGAGCTCTTTGGCGGAGAAGGATTCACTCTTCAGCAGGACTGGGAGCCTGCGCATTTAGCACGAACAATAATTTTGTCGACTTTAAAGAGCTTTTTCAGAGGAAGACTCAATCAAATGAATTTTATTCGGTGTTGTTCTTTATGGAGAACAAGATCTCAGAACAACGCTACTCCAGCGAAGAAGCTGAAAAAGAGGCTTTTGTGCTTGTCTGGGATACAATTTCAGTAGAAGAATGTGACCATTGTCATAATTTTAAAAAAGCCCTTCAAAAATGTTTGGGGTCAAAAGAGGCCATTTTGAACAAATTTTGGTTTGATGTTATTGATACTAGTCTAAAAAAAATTTGTTTGTCGATTAAAGCCATTGTTTAATTTGACAGTTATGTATTGTCGAAATATTTAAAAAAGTAAAAGCTTTTCTCGCACTCTGTATATATGTTTGTGAATTCTTGGGGAAGTGTCAATAAAATTTTGGGTTGGCCCACTTCTTTTCACTCAAGTCAAAAAACATAAAAAAAAAAAGATTCTTTATAAAACAAAAAACATTTATTTTAATACACGCAACAGTTTATAAATATATATAATTATTATACATTATATCACTTTCTTATGAGGATGATAATTTAGATAGACTAGAGTATAAATAAACGGAAGATTTCTCAAAGAATTAAAATAGAAAAAAAAATTCAATATTTTTCTAAACCGAAAAGAAATAAAATTTTATAAATTTGAATTTTCAAAGGGATAATAGCCGATATATTAAAAGAAATTTAATAAGTTTTATAGATGAGTGATTATAAAAAAATAAAATTTTGGAATGTTTTTTTTTCTAGTATTAAAACAAATATAATCAAGATACGTAATTGAATCTAATTTAAACCGATTTTAATTTTTAATTATAAAAAAATTTATTTTTGCCTAGTTGTTTTCCTCTCTATCTTCTATTTTTTACCAGGATCAAAAAAGTTTTTGTTGCAGCATCAAAAAGAGTTCGCTTATGAAACCAGATGAGGAAGAACTGGCGATCTTTTGTTTACCCATATCACTATGTTATATATTGTATATTATTGGACCTATCGGCTAGGAAAAAGTGCTCCCAGCTCACAACTTTTAGTTGTAGATCTGAGACAACCTTACGCTTAAATAGATCAATAAAAAGTGAAGGCGTTGAACAACAAATCGTTCTTGCGTACCTGATATTATTCTACGATACAGCAATAAAAAAAACTTTCGATCGCTGGCGAAAAATTCATAAAAAGAAAATACAATAAAAATTTGTTTATAGTGTTGTAATTAATAAAATATTAAAAATTTAAAACGGTTTAAATTTAATCCTAAACTACCCCAATAGTCTACTCAAAGAATTTTTATCTAACTAGAAAAATAGTTTGGATAATAAAAATTAATAATAACAATTTCTAGAAATTTTTTCTAAATTATCTTTTTAATAAATTGGGAATTTCAAAAATATAATTTTCCCCATTATATCAAAAAGATTTTTTTTTTGAAATACAAGACAAAATCTTGTTTACAAAAGAACTGGTATGGACATGTATATCATTTTTTTGTATATAATAATAAAACTACTGATTGTTTATAATAATTGCACTTGGCAGATGATTTGAAAAATTTTATTCCTTTTGTGCGTGATTAGGTCCTTCAAATTTCTCTTGTAAATTTCGTCGGAAAAAAACAGGAACTAATGAAAGAATAGAGAGTACGATAAGAAGTAGAATGGAGGTCCAAGACCAAGCGTCACTTGAAGTTGTTAATTGGAACAATGTTTGGCCTGCTTGGACAGCTACAAATGAAGGTGGAGCGACACCAATGAAGGTACCCAACCAAAAAGTTCGAATTGGAACCCCAACCACTGGGGCGGCTAAATTAATAAACCAATTGGGTAAGAATGGAGTCATTCGTAAAAAAAGCATGTAATTGAGTAAATTATCACGATGACGGCGCATACTTTGTGCCCATTTTACAGCCTTATCGGGCCAATATTTATATACAATTCGACGTCCGAACAGATGAGAAAGTAAATAACAGAGAGAAGCACCTGTTGCTGAACAAAAACAAATCAAAAGGAGAGCTATTGGAAAAGGGAAGAGGAATCCCGAAAGGATTGAAAGAGATATCGAACCTGGGATTGCGAATGTTTGTAAGCTGATTACAAGTCAAGGAAAATTTACTTATTAAATATTTGTTCATAATAATAAAATCAGTTTGGCGAGACAATATTGTCCCCGAGTTTGAATTAAAATATTTTAACATTCAGAGGCTTATATCTTATTAGTACGTGGATATCGACCACGAGGTACTTAAACCCAATTTAAAGTAAAATAATATTCACCATCTTACCAACTCTAATCATTTATGGTCAACTAAATTATTCCAAATATAAATGAAATCATTTAGAAGGACAACTTTTTGGCATTGAAAACTAGAAGAAATTACATTATGAATGATATATTAAGATAAAGAATCAGTTAATAAGATAAGTACAATACATTGCCTTCTACTTTAAAGATACTATTTAAGAAACCAGAGTTCCTAAGCAAATCAATAAAAATAGTATAAAGGATACAATATATATACGACAAATATCGCTGATAATACTTGAAAATAGTAAGCATCTTTATATCTTGCTAATACTCGTCCAAGTTCCTTTGCTTCTTCTATATCTTTAGGCAATTTAATATGTTGAATTTCAGAACTAAAATATAAAATATAGGCTAATAAATTAAGAAAAAAATTCCTTTAAAGGATCTAATATACTACTCTGTATATAATATATACATAAATGACAATAACAAGGGGCGGTAGTCTAATAGCTTAAGTTAGTCAAATGTATTTATTATTATAAAAAAAGATCCTTTAAAGAAATATAAATAGATAAATAAGGAGAAATTGATATACCTTTCTAACTTAGGGAATTTTAAATATATGATAGAAATAACCACACAAAATGTGATAAATAAAGAAAGTACAATTGATAATCTATGGGTTAAACTTAAATCTGGCAATCGTGTCTGGATGTGATTTTCTTCTGAAAAAAGTTTCAATTTTTTTTTAAATTAATTATTTATAATAAGAGAAAGAGAAAAGGGGATACATTTCATACCTTTGTTATGGGAAACGTCAAAATTTTGGTTATGGTTCTTATGAAATTTTCTTGGTTCTAAATGATTCGGAACTAAAAATTCAGACTCACTTTCATTAATCATGATTATTGTATATTCGTTTAAAGGAAACGAAGCAATTTTTTATTAAAAGAAATTAAGAAATGATTACTTAAAAAATAAATATATTGAAGTAATTTTGACCCAATTCAAGTTGAATTTAGGGACTAGTTCTAAAGAATGAGTCTTTTAAAGGAACGAAGAACTAACGATAGTAGCACAGTGAACCTAGCGGCCGATTTCTAAATTACGTCAAATTGCCAGCCATGTTTAAAAACGGACAGAAATTAATTTACATTAAATAATTACGTAATATGCCCTATCACTTGGTGCAGATCTAGAAGCTTCATGTACCAAAGTTCGGCATAAAAATTTCTTTATATTATATTGGCAATCAATTAATTTTAATAAATAAGAACGGGGTCTAAATGGCTACGTTGTGTTGACAGCCAAGTTTAAAAACAGACTAGAAATTGATTTACATTAAATAAATAATATCTCCGTTATCATTGAGTTAATTAAAAGGAAATTTCATGGAAATAAAGATAATGAGATAGAGAATTTAATATATAAATAAATGAAAAAATATAATATCTCAACACGAACATTAGTATTAAATAATTTATAACTCCTAAACTAGATGAGGTGTTCCAACCAAAATTTGCAAAAATATTCGTTATTGAAATCAGAATTCGATATGTTGTTTAAAGGGTTACTTCCCACCAAAGGGGGTAAAAAAAATAACCTTTTCTTTAATGGATTTATATCTACTATATTAAGCGGCCAAAAAACTTAACGAAACGAGGAAGGAATATTCTTCAAATGAATGCTATATTATTTATCCTGTCAGAGGGGTTGAAACTGGCATCTCAACACAAGCATAGATGCTAATTAATTTATAACTCCTTAACTAGAAGATATAGTTTAACGAAATTTTTCACGGATATTCTTTATTAAAACCTCCTATTTTATCTTTATTTAAAAAAAATAGTTATTAATTTTATACTTTCCAAATTAGGGTAGTCATCGGTACTGATTTAATTTTCTCTTATTTCTGTTAATATATAATGTATTTGTGAAGTCTA
>JAAAKE020026893.1:0-27619 GCA_010014785.2 Anisolabis maritima | reverse complement strand
TGTAACGAGTGAACTCCGAATCCACTTGTCGAATTTCCATGGGATTTTTTTTATATATACAATAAATTTTCTGGAGGAGGTTTTCGATTGTGGTTCACTTTTTAAAGACGATATTTTAATAAAAAAAAAAAAAAAACTCGTATGTATTCTTTTTTTGAAGGGTAGGGAATTTCTCCTAGTAGGTAACCAACAATAGTAATATTGATTAGATGGCGGTAACCAGTGAACCCGTGACGGATTTTTTTACATTAGTTAGATAATTTTTCAAAAAAGATTCTCATCTAATCTATAATTCACATCTGTAAACAGGTCGGCAATCTTTTATTTTTACCGTGGTTTATATTAAGAAGCAAAAGAACAACCCCAACAAAGATGAAAGCGTTCAGCAATAAAGATTTATATATTCTTTGAATAGTAAGGTAAGTAAGAAAGGAGTTTGTTAAAACTTTTCCCTCCTGACAGACAGAGATTCTCAATTGATTATTCGAGAATATAAATTTGAAAATTATTTTTAATTTGCACAGACAACCTTGAGTTGAAAGTGAAACGAATGAATAAATGAATGAAGTTGTCAACAACAGGAATGATGAGTTGTGCTCGGGAATAAATTACCTCTCAAATTACCCACGATCCCTTGTAAAAAATAATAAAATCTCTTGCTAAACTAATTGGGACTTAACCACTTTGGCTTTGAATGGCTAATTTAAAAAAATAGGTAACGTAAGTTGCCAAACTTCCACGTTCAATGGAACCCTACCATATACCTTAACGAGTATGCAAAACATGTTAATTTTTTTTATTATTTTGGCTACCAATTAATATAAATAAATAAGGTTAGCATTTTTACAGGTTCCTGATTCACTCCAAATTTTAAGAATTTGTTATG
Organism: Anisolabis maritima; assembly: GCA_010014785.2. NCBI lineage: Eukaryota > Metazoa > Arthropoda > Insecta > Dermaptera > Anisolabididae > Anisolabis > Anisolabis maritima. The sequence goes on along the minus strand of JAAAKE020026893.1, from coordinate 26,733 downwards.
TTCTCCATGTGCTATACATTTCCCAGTTTCATCCTTCTCTTATAAGTAGATATTAGTTAATAAAACAGCTACGCACATAAAGATTTTTTTTTCACTTTTGGGGTCCTTTTGACTTAAAAAATAAAAATATTTTTGAAAATTGGAATGTTCATAATCATAATATTTTTCCTTACTAATATAAATAATAGCGCGGGAAAGTAAAATAATTTAATTAATAGGAAAGAAATAAACTAGACAAGACAGAGATTGTTGTGGAATTGAAATCTCCTTTCTTAGATAGGGAGGACATGAAATATTTGTTTGGATAAAAGCAACCCACTTAGATAAACGAACGCCCTTTTGCCTCCCCTGAGAGGGATATAATTAAACCAAGGCAGCAGACGATATCGGTCGGTAAAAGGATTCCCCCGAGGAGTGAGTTTATTCAAAGACGATCGCAAAAGAGAGTGAGCGAGAGACATTTCTGACGACATGGAGAAAGAAGGGAGCTCAATTATTTAAGACCATCCAATGGATTATTTCTAAATTCTAAAATACCAACATTAAAAGGTGATAGAACCAACGACCTTTGACATACACGTGCACACAGAAATACGGGGATAGTTTTTCTCTTGAGGCCATTTAGAATGTAAACAATTAAACATGCAAGTATTTTATTTTCGATACATATTATCCAGGCATATTTATTTATAACAATTGCCATTCAAATGTTTAAATAAACTAGAAAGATTAACTTCATAGATGGACTAAGCTATATAGTCAAGATGATTTCTAAAAGCGATGACGTCATATATGAGACCTTCCCAAGAGATGTAGTCTGTGGTACTGCCAATTTCGTATATATATATATATATATATATATATATATATCAATATTTACAGAAAACATTTTAAAAGATTAGAGGAAAATGTTTTGATTTGTTGGCGGACTGTCCAATGCCTCCATTCCTTCAATACTAAAGAAATTAAAGAAAGTAGAGGCAGAGGTCTCGCTTCACGGACCATGATCAGTGGTGCCTGAGCGACAAAAATTTATTTATATTATATTGGCTAATTAATATAAATAAATATAAAATTAATATAAATAAATACTAAGAGAATCTAATGGCCTTGGAAAAACACTATAAAAAATAGAATATAGAAGAAGAATTTCGGACAAAAGAAGTGTCTGATATATCTCTTTAATTTTTTTTTTTTTGTCTAAAATAATTTTTTTATGTCAAATAAAAATAACGAATATATGAATTTTTTTTAATAATTGGCAAAAAATTAAGGGAGGGGGAGGAGGATAAATAAAAAGATTTTTTCGTCTTTTATTTAATTAACATTCAAATTAGATTTCAAAAAAAAAAAAAAAAAGAAGGGTAATAAAATTTCCTGTGATATATTATTTTAATTAAAATAAACAAAAAGGTAGAGAGAGAGAGAGAGGTAGATTAATTGAAATCACCCTCTTCTTTTTAGTGAGTTTATTCTTTATTGGTTGCCAGCATTGGATGGATGGATGGGGGATTTTTTTTTTTTTGAAAGTAAAAGCAACATATGTGTGTGTTTGTGTGTCTTAAAAAGGGTTTGGCATTTTATAACAACAACAAGGAGTGGATTCTATATGCAACCCGTTGCGTTACATTCTGGTGGTGGTTGCAAGGATTTTATCGCTCTCTCTCAGAGAGAGAGAGAGAGAGTGAAACTAGCATTAGCAAATTAAACGGGTGGGGTGAATTGATCATTCCGTTGAGAGAGACGCTTTTGACAAGGATATCGTTCGCGAACGTTATAAAATTCCGCTTCTCTTTTACGAGCCTAAAGCCTCGTTTCGGCCACAATAACAATACCATCCACCCTCACTCCCTTTTACACCCTTAACCTCTCGTCTCCACCCACGCAGACGGTACTTTGCCCTTACTCAAGGGAATCTGGCGGCATCTACTTCACTCCTTTTTCGTTGGAAAGTAAACTATTTTTTTTTTTTTTTTTTTGATTAAATATGTAAAAAGAAATTTAAATGGAATAAAGCATCTTTTTTTAAAGGATAAAAAACTGTTTGTTATCAAGAGATTTTATTTATTTATTTTTATATGTTGGTAATTCTAAAAGTAATACTATTTAATTATAATTTAATAATTGCCTGGCGATGATTGCTATAAATAAAACAATTTATATTTTTGGAGACATCTTTCACGCCTTTAAAAAACTCCAAGCTGACGTTTCGGAGGACCAACCCTCCTTCTTCAGGACTAACGGGGTAAAAATATATAAACATTTTAATATCCTTATATATATTAGTTTAACTTTAAATAGAATAATTATCTATTCAGAGAGATAAATAAAGCTTTTTGATCGATCCCTAAAAAAAAATTGGGCAATTTTCATAATCTCTTCTTAGGGGAAAAGTTTTGCAACTAAGATGTTAATATATTTTTGTTTTTTTGCATGTTATACTATTCATTAATATAACAAGGCAATTAGGAGTCTAATAACTAGCAACCCTGAATATTAGGCAACCGAAAATACAGAAAAGAAATCAGATTGTCTCTATCTCTTGGAGCAAAAAGTAGCGGTCTCGCTTCACGTTCCAATGGTCAGTAATTCGCTTTCCGTCCGGAACGATAAAATTATATTGGCTACCAATTAATTGATTTAAATAAATAAGGACCGAGTTTAAGTAAAAAGGGAAAGAAACATTCTAAGATTAATAAATAAATAAATAAACAGATGGTTTTTTTTTTTTATCATGTATTAAAAAAAAAAAAGAAAATCTTTTTATTTTAAAGAAAGAATCCCAATGTATGCCCTCTCTCTCTATCCTCTCAAATCTTCTCATATCTTTTGAGCTTTTAATGGAGTATGCTATATAATATAATATTTTAGAATATATTCTAAAGTGGAAGAGACACGTCCTTAATATGATTTCGCTTGGAAATTGTTCTCTTCCTTCTCTCTCCTCTATATATACGTATTATTTGAGAGTAGAGAAAGAAAAGTAGAAGGAGGGGAGAGATAAGAGAAAAGGAAAGAGAGAGAGAGAGAGCTAATATGAAATGTCTTTACTTATTTTTAGATGAGAGTGAAGTTAGAAAGTCAATTTCTTAATATTTTTTGGAATTTTTTTTTTTTTTTAAATAAAAAAATTAATGGGACGTAACTTAAAACACATAGCAAAACATTCTCTAACCTCTAAATATTTTAAATATAATTGAGGTTAATTATATTTAAAATATTAATTAATTTTAAAAAAAAAGTTTCGTGCCATGAGAGCCTCATCCAAATTCATATAGGCCTATACAAAATGGGCATTACTCTACATGTATTAAAATGATTTCCTTAAAAGGATGTGGGTCCCCAGGCAGTCCGATAAAAATTTATTTAAATCATTTTAATAGTAATTGGTATAAATAAATTTGCCTATATATCAAGTATAATATTCCTGTCATTGGTTAAAATTTATACCTCAGATACCCAGATAAAAAATAATTTTGAGATCTTTTCAGGTTTAAATCAATTAATATATCTTAAAACATACTAATTCTAATACATATAACAGATTTAATCAAAATCGTTAAAGAAAATCACAAAAAACTTTAGAAAAAAAGTAAGTTTTAAACAATTTTGGGGCAGATAACGATTAGTACATTAAGAAAATAATTAATATATAAATTTTAATCAATATCTTTGTAGCAGTTTTTGAAAAAATCGTAAAATACAACAAAATACATCAGTAAAATACAAGTATCTATTCAAAATCTTCGCATTGGTTCGTTACCTAGACTAAATATCAAATTTGAGTCTCGAGATTGTTTTTTTTATATTTTGTTTTTGGAATGATTTGCTATAATATTGTATATTCTTAATATTTATTAAGAATTATAAAATTTCATTAATTAACAATAATGTGCAAAAGTGAATCTTAGGGGATCAAGATAATTTAAAAACAACCTATGCTTCGTCTATAATAAAATCAGAATCCGTTAAAGTTTTTTTTTTATTAATAGTTTAAGTTTTAGGGCCTGACTGAGTGAAATTTCCTCTTCTTTCTTGTTCACGCTACAATAAAATCAAGGACTAAACATAACTCTTTAGTAGTAGAGCATACCAACACATGTTATTCAAAAAAAAAAAGAAAATGGCAATTTCCGGCCTTAATTTCTTTCTTTCTTTATTATTAAAGGCTCATCTCATTCTGTTTTGCAATTTCAAAGACGTGAGTTTGCACTCATGTCCTGAGTATAGAGAGCAATATCAAAATTAACAATAGCCTTCCTTCTGTGTATAGACAAGCCAGAATTCAACTTATATTTCCGTTATTGTTGATCCGATCTCCAATTTTTATTAGAATAATATGAGGGAAATATTCTTACCAAGTTCCAAAAATGGGGTCGGAAATATGAGGCAAAACAAAATGCGTCGAGTCCATTCAACGTCACAATCAATAAAAAATTTAACAGTTCTTTTTATTCTTTATCGAATCGAATAATAAAATAAAAATTCTTATTTTTGTTTTAAAGCAAAGAGCAAAGAAAGAAAGTGGATGCTATTTGTTTTATATTAACTATAAACATCTATTCATTCATTCCGTGTTTGTGTTTTTATTTACAAGTTTTATCCATTTAGTATATATTATCATATTATAATATCATTTACTTGTAAAAATAAAATAACAGAAGAAAATTTTATTAACCGATAAATTTTAAAGAATCAAAATCTATATTTATATTTAAAAAAGTCGAACGATAACTGTATGAATGTTTATTTGTTGCTAAACAAAAAATAATCGTATCGGGATAAAATTAGGCATGGCTTTATATCGACCTCTAGTCTTTATGGTAGATGGTTTGGATTCCAAAAAGACCACAAAAATAAATTTCTTATCATTGGAAAAATCAATTAAAAATAAAATAATTAAATTAAAATTTAACTTTAAATTTTAATTATTCTTTTATTTTAATTGTTCAAAGAATTTTTTGTTCAAAGAATATATTAATATATAAATATTTTTAAGAAATAAAATTCAATTATAAAAATAAATTTTAAATGTAAAACAAAAAGCAAAATTATTTTATTCTATTTAAAAGGTCTAAAATATTTTTTTTGTTTAATTCATTAAAAGAGAGAGAGAATGGCAATGAGTATAAAAATATCTTTTGAGATATTCCAGAGCCAAATTTATTTTTCCTGGCCAGCCACTCCCTACTCGCTACTGCTGATTCAGAATTCTCAGAATTATCTTCATCAAGCAGGAAGATGATGGGTGTGGTTTCGTCTTGGTCCTTTTGCCCCACTATATATTTATATAATAATAATATTCTTCCTGGAATTTCAAAAGACGTATAAGATTATATAACAATCCTGAGTTTCTCCTGGGGATTCTTTTAAAAGAGACGCAAAAAATGGGATCTTTGCATTAACGTCATTTTTCTATTCCTTAAAAAAAAAAAAAGAGTATTAAGAAAGGTATCCTTGATACCAAATGTTGATAGCAATGGAGTTTTAAATTTAGAGTTGTGGTCCGTGGGACGTTATTTGCAAAAAGAGTCGCAAAGAGACGAGGATCTCAGAAGAAAGTGAGAGTGAGAGGGGGGGAGAAGAAGAGGAAAAAATTATTTTTCCATTGTGTGAATACACACCTGATGTCCACAACGAGTCTCCCGAGCTAAGACTGTTATTTCTTATTTGGGTCACGTTATCTCTCTTTCAAGAAGCGACAGGCTGGTTTTTCTTGGTCCTATCTTTAATTTATATACCGGCCCCAAATCAAGGCAAAGGCAAAGAAGAATTTATTGGGCGAGTGGATTATTTTTATATATTTAGTTTATCAATTATCAAAAAAAAAAACCACCTTGGAGAAGGATTTAGCGATTTCATTTAAAACTAGAAAAATTTTGAGTCAAAGATCGAGCTATATCATAAGGTGAATATATTTAAAGGCATAATTGAATAATAATCTAATTGATATTGATTATTTGGAATTTGGAATTTGGAACTCAAAATATAATCGATTTTCACAAGATAGTCTCTGATATCAGTTTGATTTGGCTACCTGTGTGATCTTTTAGAAATTTTATACAGGGATCAAAAACGCATTCTTCCTCTCAAATCCAATGGTGATAATAAAATTTTGATAATATGCAATTGTTTAGAGGCTGAATAGCAATTTCCTTCTCTCTTTTCTGTTTACAACTGCCATTTAAAATGTAAACTTGCGCTTTTATACTCTATAAGCGAGATAGAGAGAAAGGGAGGGGGGGGGGGGAGCGTAATATTCTTAAGAAGGCATTATAGGACATTTCAAGGCTGGGGTCCATCTCCGGGGGATTAGATGAGAGTTTCATTCGTTGCCAGAAAGAGTAAAAGAGATAACGAGTTAAGGAGGAGAGAAAACTTCGAAATTAGGACAAACAAAATAAAAAACAACAGCTCTATTACTTCACACGCAAGTACTGATTTATATACTAGTATATAGAAGTAGTTTATAAAAAATAATGGAAAATATATAAATAAATTTACTTAAATTCAAATAAGTAGAGTTTTAGAGTAAAAATTGATTTATTAAGGATCAACGTTTCGGAGTCAAGTTCAAAATAATATCTCAATTATCATACATCTATATATATAAGTGACCTCTTTTAAGGGGGTTTCCAACTTCTAATTTAGACGAAAATTGAATATAAAAATCCGTTAAGTAGTTTCGGAGTCTATCTCTTAACAACAGACACACTGTTTCTTTTTTTATATAAAACTTAAAAATTTTAGTATCCTTTCTTTATTAGTAGCTATTTTTCTCATCATTACAAGTAACTTGAAAATGCTTTCTTTTTTTACGACATCTCACCCCTTAAGGACAATATTTTCCCCCAAAACAGTTAATTAGACAGCAGAGACGGTGAGGTGATGATAATGATGATGATTCTCAGAAGCATGAATGAATGATCCTTGCATAATTAACACTGATTGGCCTAGCGTCACGTGACGAAACCCACCCTTGAATTATTCATCGCTGATTGGTTTAATGGATTGAAGGGATCAGAGGATTGTCCATCTGTATGAGGGATTCTCAGTTCACAGACAGACTAAAGTAAATCTTCCGAGTCAGTCTCTCTATTCAAATTTGAATATTTCATTAAAATTTAATTAATATTATTCAATAAACAATTCAACGGCCTAAAGGGTTCATCATTTGATGTTTTAGTTGGATTAATTTGAGAACTATTTATGTAATTAAGATTATTTGTAAATAAAACGAAGAAAATGATGTAAAAATAAATTATATAGCATTCTATGTCGTATTTATTTCATTTTAATTATAATTGTGGAATTTAATTATTTGTTAATTGGCATCCCTATAAGATCTTTGCAATAAACCCCTCCCCCCCCTGGCATTTCTTTCTGAATTCAACTCATGGATTATATCCGCCCCCAAAGGAAATGAAGACAGAGCACGCATTAATGTTTTATTGACATTATTGCGAATTCATTATTAACTGTCCTTAATGTCAGTGGTAGAGTTCTCATTTCATGTTCTACGTTTCGTTATCCGTCCGCGATAAAATTATTATATTTTATATAATTTAACCCCTCCCCCCCCCCCCTTCACTTTATGGAAACATTTTTTTTTTATTTTCCTAATCTTTTTTTTATGTTCTACTTTTTTCTCCCTTTTTAAGAGTACAATTTCCCGTCATGACGTCATCTTTCATGACAGATGTGAGCATCTTAAACTCATGGTATTAACAACACAAGAAGAGGGATTTTGAAATCTTGCCAAATTATATATATAGTCTATATGTTCTCTTCTCTTTTTTAACTTACCAGAAGATAATAATATTTTATATTCATATATAATGCTTCCATTCATACTTAATATTCTCATTCATTATTCTTTCAAAATCCCCTTTAACCTTTTTATTTAAATATACTTTTGAATTATTTACTTGTTAGAATAAAAGAGACTTTCCTATAACTCGACAAACCCTTCAACCCTCTAATAAAAAATGTTTTTTTCAAACAAAAATTTTTCAGAACAATTTTTTATTATTTTGCTAAAATTACAAAAAGAGATATCTACTGATTTCTTTATATATAAACTTCAAAAAAATTACTACTGCTGCTGGGTGGATTATGTCAATTTTTTAAATTTCTTTTTATCTATGCCGGCATCTAAGGCTATTTATAATTATATATATATATATATATATAAATTAATTAATTAACGATGTCTTCCTCAAGTCTTGTTCCTCGGGGCCACCTATCCGAGATTCAGTCTGAAGATCTTCATGACTCAGTCTCTTCCCTTCGGTCAGACTTTTTAAAAGTTAATGTTCTCTTTGGTTGTTGCTTAAAAGCTTAGAAGTCTATTGAATTTTTTTTTTTTTTTCAAACTGTCGAGCCAATCGACCATAAGTCTAAACATTACATACGAAATTGAATAGTTACTTTTTTGTACCTCAATTACAAAATAAATCGTGATTAATATAATTTTTTTATCTTTATTGCTATTATTTATTTATTCCGTATATATATAGAGCAGTATCTTCAATAGAGATGATTTATACCTTAACCGTGTACACGAATGAATAAAACAAATATAGAGAAAAAACAACAAATCAATATAAAAAGCATAAAACAAAAATAAATTAAAGGAAAAAAACGAATAGGCAAAGAAGAAAGGTTCAAAATAAAAACAAAGATATTCTTTTCTTCCTCAGTCACATGCTTATTTCCTCTTCACTTACTCCTTTATAATGAATGATCGCAGACACAATGCTTTCCATATAAGGTATTTTTTATTTACTTGGTTTATATATAAACCATGATTACAAAAATTTCCGGGAATTAGCCTCATAAATAAAAGTTATACAAGAGACAAATCAAATGAAATTTCCAAAAAATCACACACTTATTCCGATGAAGATAGACACACTAAAATTAATTTATTTTAATAATAGTAATGGATGGATGAAAAATAAGCTAAATGAAGCATTTTTCTTTCCTTATCTAAAAAAAAACATGATCCCTTTAAAAGCCTTTAAGAATACTTAAAAACTACATAAAAATACTTTAATTATTTTAAAGTGGAATAGATAGATAGCCAAAAAAATGGAAGAGCAACTGGTGTGTGCTGTTACTGGGAACAAATAAATCTAGTTTTTTAATAATATTGAATTAGACCTTTTATTCAATCATAAGACAATTAAAAGAATTTCTAATTCTAACATATATACAATAAACTGCAAACACTGGACGTTTTGGCTTTACTAATATGTTAACTGAAAACAATGAAAAGAAAATAATTTTATAGGTGATATTCAAATTTAGAAGTTTTATTACAAATATTAGAATAAAATCTCACTAACCAAGACGTCCCAGGATAATCTAGTAAATTAAAGAAAAAACAATATTTTTAAATTTATGATAACCTAGTAATGCCCAAACAAAAACTTTCGTGTTTGGATGTCCTCCACGATTTTGCCATTGACACCCAATTGTTTTCAGACCATTAATGGACTTTAAGATACAAGAAAAAAAAAAAATTTATTATTTATTAAAATGATATGGACTATAGAGCGGAGTATTCATACTCTACTCTGGAGCAATGAATCAAAAGGTTCTGGTATTGCCTTCCTTTCAGTGAGCAAAAAAGAATGAATTTATTCATACATAATAATTGTAAGACTAGTATTAGAATCTTTTAATTAATCTTGTAACGCCTGAGCTCTGAAATCACTTGAAGGTTTTTTTAAATGTGTAGAGAATTTATCGGAGGTAGTTTTAGACTTAATTTCTTAGAGAAAAATTATTTTAAAATATTTTAATTTAATTTATTTCTTTTATAATTGTAATTAAATGAGGCAGTGCAGTTAGTATATATTATCCCCACCCTAATTAAAGCAACACTTTAATAAAGCTGCTGATATTTATTCATATTAAATTGTTTCTGACACAAACACACTCTCTTTTTTTGTAGAGTTGTTAGGGGGGACAACTGCTATTTTCACCCTCTACCTCAGAGGCTATTTTCTCTATTTATTTGAACCTGCTGCTGCTACAACACGACGTATTTATACAATGGTTATTAATGTTGTCCGTTTGTTTCCAAGCGGCTATCACTAAGCCAAAATCTTTATGTGTTGATCTTTCAGAGAAGGTTAGTTAGCAATTAAATTGATCCAATCAAGCAGAAAGCACCTATCACGGGTATCTATTAATATTTGACCAAAACTTGATCTATGTATGTAGTGTTCTAGTTTAAATAAAGCTCAAGTCACATATACACACACAAAGGATCTCTTATCAGAGGTGGAAATGCAATCAATGCATATATATGTTCATGTACATGCATGCAAGACAGACATACAGACGTTTAAATTAATAAGCATTCCATTACAAGCAGGAGGTCTATATAATTATTAGTCAAGGGATGTCTGATTAGATGTAACCATCCAGGAAGTAAACAGATCGAGTATCTTTCAAAAGTGAGGAGTTCATCCGCAAAGATATAAAAATACTTTTCACATATAATGAAGGAATTAAACAATTTTGTATATTATTTCAATAAAGTTAGGAGATATTTTTTACTTCTTTGGGTATTATAGGAAAGTAAAAAGTCTTCTCAGTAAACTTCTAGAAAATAGAACTCCTATCTAATTTTAGAGGTTCTTTTTAGCCAAGTAATGTGAAAAATATTTTTATTTGCTTGAAAGAAAAAAATATTAAATGTACATTATTATTATTCGAAAGTTAAAATTTTTCCAAGAACTCAGGAAAATTTTAACCCTTTTAGTTTTAGTAAGTTTCAAATGGAATTTTCTCTCTTTGTGGAGGGCTCTATTGTGGTGGGATCCAATGTCCCAATCCAAAGCATATTTGACGATTTGTTTACATTAAATATTTTCATTTAATAAAAAAATCACTCATGCTTTAGATTCGAACATCGATCCGCTATGCAATACGACGATACCCTACTGATTCCTCCTAACTTTTATTTAATTTTAATTACTAAATACTTAATATCTTTATAGGTCTCAATTTGTTTCATTTTACGATAAAATCTTTATTCATTCCTTCTCGATCCGAGACCAAATAAATAGAGACATTTTGACTTTTATAATAAGAAAATCTTGCGAAGGGCTTAATTGAAAGACTTCTCCCCCTCTTTGCCTCTAGGGGTTTTAATAATTTGCAACCTATTAGAAAAGCCTGCGGGGGGCAATAGTTAGTGACTGGCTGCTTTTCCGCACAACAACAACAATAACAACTGCTGCTTGTCAGAGACACTCTCATCAATGATTTTAATTACTACTTACTCTTCTAAATTAATTAAATTCATTTAATACATAAAAAATAAAAAATAATCTAATAAGATTTAATTAAAACGTTTTCATTTCATTTGCGATTGAAGGCACTGTTTGGCAATAGTCGAGCAATTTAGAGACCAAAATGGATAAGTTCACTTTCTTTAGATTTTAGGTGAAACGTGTGAATTCAAACAAATCAAAATGATAGGTACAAAAAGGTTCAAAACAAAGGCCCTTTTATCTGCAAATAATTATCCTGATCTTTTCTGTATTCAAACTTTTTCGTTTTGATGCTGACAGTTAAAATGGAAAAAATTGAAATTTTTGGTTATCGCCGACTTTGCAGATAGTCATAGTGCCATTCTTTAGGATTTAAAAGCTGCCCTGATGAGATTATAAGGGAAGTGGATAAATTATTACATAAATATTACTTGAAAATTTTTAATTAGGCATTACAGCGAATCCAAAACAGTCAATGCAGAGATCAGTAGGCTACATAAAACCCCTCGATAAGCAAAAATTACAAAAATAATTTTCTTTTCCATCTTTCTTAGTGGAAATATTCCAAGTTCCAACGAAATTTTCTATTCAGAATTTTGAAAAACTTAAATATAGATTTGTATTAAAATCTGGCTGTAGTTTTTGAGAAGGCGCATTCGATCAGACAGAAAAAGTGAGGGTGGACCGCAAACTAAAAGGGAAGGTTTTTAAATAGAGAGAAGAGAACTGGCGCACAAGTTTTTATTAATTATATTATTTAATGAAATTATTCAAATGAAGAAAATAATATTTGAGAATTATTCTTTTAGTTTTTATTTATTTAATAAAAGTTTAAATCATTTTTATATATTAAATAATTTGCGCAACTCGTCTTTTGAGGGCCCCCGCCCCCTAGGCCAACTAGTCCTTTCTCATCTTTTTTTAAATCCTTATTTTTTTATTATTTTATTTTAAGTCATATTCGGCAGTTGAGGCCATTTTGACTCTAAATAATATAATAAATATAATTTTTTTAAAATCTATATCGATGGTTTTCGGCGGGCGTTCAGTACTATTGTTTCTTGAAGGCCACCTATCCAAAGTTTACCAGTTCTTGGACTTGCTTATTGACATTGTTCTCGATGGCTGCTCTTCTTCTCCCTGGCCAGGCCGTCGGATTGAACCCTCTTTAGAGAGCTTTAACTTTAAATTTATTAAAAGTGAATTAAAATGTATAAAAAATAAAAGCGAGATTGAATTAAAATTTACAAAAATATTTTAAAATATGCTCCTCCTCCCCCCCTCCCCCTCCCCCATGGTATAGAAGTTAAAGATACTGATAAATATTGATAACCTTAAAAGCCAAGGGGTGTGGGTTCGGATCCCAGGCAGTCCGATGAAAATTTATTTAATTCATTTGAATAAATTGATATAAATTAAATATCTGAACTACATGTATCCCAATTAATATATATTGTATATAGTTTCAGATACCGAAGAGACTTAAAAATAATTACAAATTAAGTAGAATAATTAAATTTTTAAAATTTTTTAGTAGTAGATACCCTAAATAAATTTTCTCAAAAATAACACAACCTTTAAACCTCTCAAAGAAAATTCTCTACATATATGAAAATCCGTTAAATGGTTTTCGAGTCCAAGATTTACAAACAGACATATATAATAAAAAATTAAAATAATTATATTCCACGTTCAATTAATGAATGATATTCTAATTATTTTCTTTAATTCATAAAAGAAATTTCAACTTAATCATTTTGGCATATTTTTTCTAATCATATATAACTCGATCGATGGTAATGATGATGATATTGATGCATTAACATGATGTGTGTGCTGTTCTCTAGAAAACCGGATTTAATCGCACTCAACAAGCAACTGAACCCTTGATATGTGAGAAAACATGCAAAGAGGGGATTCATTTGGGATTTGCAGAGAGTTCCTGGTTCCTGGTGAAGGACCGGGACAAAAGGGCATATATAGGATAGGGATCCCTCTCTCTCTCGAGCAAGCAAGCAAGGCCTAAGAGGCAGAGGCATTCATTCAAGTACCTGTTGGGTAGAAAAGCAATGGCCGAGCCAGTAGAAGCGTAGCATTTCGCTATTTCCTCCTCCTCCTCCCCCCCCCCCCCTAACCTTCTTTTTTATTCATATACGTGTATGTGCCTATTTATGGTTTTTCAATAGACCCTCTGCCTTCTATTTCTTCTTATTTAGGCGCGATTTCAATTGCTTTTAGTTTTTAATGAAACCCAAGATGCAATCTTTCTTCGAAGGAAAATAAAAGATTTTGAAAGTATTGTTAATAAAAAAAATTTAGGAAAGGAGTGATTATCTTTTTATCTCCGAGTCCGAAAAACATAGTGCTCATTGTTTTTTCGAAAACTCTTTACCGGATTAAGAGTTTGTAAGAATCCGAATTAACGTTACATGATTTTGTTGAGTATTCCTATTGTTCATGATGCTTTTGAGTATGCGCACATTGGCCCAAGAGGGAAGGAGATGGCTTTTCTAGGCTGCTTCCCAAAGAGAAATTTAAGGTTATTATCATTTAAACAAAGAATAAACAGCTGCAAAAAACAATTAGACAAATCTATATTAAAATTTCTTAAAATTAAATGAACATTAAATTCCCCCCATTTATACCTTTCTCTTATCTATACACATATGTAATATAAGGTGAGAAAGTATTGCGATCAGAAAAAAGTTTATATCGAGATTTCAACGGAATTTTATATTTTAGCTAGCAGAAGTTTTTGATCAAAGAATATTAGTATTTTAAATTTTTTTTTCGATTTTCTCAAAATTCGCTTTTTAAATCTGCCAGTATTTTGGCATCTAGACTCCGTCCTTATTTATTTAAATTAATTGGGAGCCAATATATAAAAACTTGTAGAGCAACTTCCTTCTCTCTATATATAATAAAACCTCTAATTTTAGTTTGTACTTCTACTATCGAGTATTTAAAGAACTCCTAACTTGAAATTCCGTTTTTTTAGCAGAAAGTATTTAATGGTTTCCAAGGAATTTCTTAGAATTTAAGATATCTCTTATTTAAAAAATGACAAATTTGGAGCGTATTAACCTTCGACTTGTAATTTTTGCAGAGTTTTATGTTCATATTGGTTATAACGTCAACAAAAAGATAATTTTTACTGAATTCATTGTAAACAACTGGTTGCTATTGTTGTTAACACACACACACACACACACACTGGCGTTAGTATAAACAGGTCACATATTTAATTATAACTTTTATAGTTATATAGTTAGATATATTAATATTTCATTTGTAAACATTAATTAAATAAAATTTTTAATTATTTGCGACCTGTAAAAGCAAGTAGAGTGGCAACAATTGACTTCTACCAACTGTTGCTGAAAAAATCATTAAGTTAATTTAATATAAAATTCTTGGAATATTATTTAAATAAATCTATTTATTCATATATATACATAGCCTAAATATAACGACAATAATTTAAAAAGACATTTATTTTATTTTTTTAAACTTCCATAAATCATATTCTTCCAAGAATGACAAGTGAATTGAATCAGAAAATACAATTTCTTTCTTTTTTTTTTTTGAGACTAAGTTTTATTTATTTTTATTTTTTTTTTTTTGTATTTTTTTTTGTCTTAAATTAAACGATAAATGATAGGGAAATAATAAATTTGATAAAAGACCTCTTTAATTAATTACTCGATAGAGAAGACATGTTGATATCTTGTTTATTATTGTTAGATAGTATAGTCAAAACAATATATTTCTTTTCGATATCAATTCCTTTATTTACGTGAATTCGTAACAATTATTTAGGGGATAAGCAGAAAAAAACACAGCTTTAAATTGGGATGGAATTGGAGCTGTCTTTATAGCAATAGAAAACCAACTCATCCAAGTTTTTTAAAGGTTGCGGATTATATCTATTAGAAATATATAGAATTTTATTTGTACTAGCATGTATCCCAAAAAATTTAAAAACACCACACGGAAAATCGAATTCGTAGTATAATAGTCAAATCAATGTATGTTGCTACGGCATCTTCTCTTAAATATAGGGTTAAAATTTTGTATATATATATATACATTAACATCTAGAATCCTCCACATTGGCAGAGAAATTGACAATCACAATATTGATCATTCTAAAAATAATGGATGTGGGTTCGCAGGCAGCCCGTGAAAATTAAATTACATCGCTTATATTCCGATTAAATAAATAAATACTTATAGCGTAAATAAATAATTATATTGTTTAAAAGTCTATATGGCCTTAAATGCTGAAAAGAATTTTGAAAATATTCTAGAAAGAACGTTAAGGGCTTTGCATCTAGAAAAACCAAAAAATTAGCGCGTGTGGTCAGCCTAATTTATTTATATATAGTCCATTCCTATAGTGTCTTAAAACGTAGCAAGACGCGTCCAAAATCTTAAGACTTAAATAAAATGGATCATTTTAATTTCTAAATGACTCAAATTTATCTTTTCCAATATCTTTAACGACATGTTTACCTATTATTGCATTGTTGTCAATGATGATAATGATGATGATGATGATGATGCAAAAATCAGTAAAGCATGAATATTGATTATTAAAGGGAAGGCAGAACGTGGGCTTAATTAAACACTGTGAATGATGGGAATTGACCGGCCTATACGTACGTACGTACGTACATGGCAGGCATCCACCTCAGGGGTACACACTTGTTCCCCATATATAGCTATAGGTATATACATAAATCCATACAAGGCTTCCAGTTGTGTATGCTGACTGACCGACCCTTCGCAAGAGGGGAGGGAGAGAGATGAACCCCTTTAAGGGTCTTGCCTAGCCTAAAATAGCATATTACCCATCCAAGATGCAGATCGACGATGCATTAGCAATTGCACGCTTCACTTACCTAATGCCCTTTGTGATGTTCATGTAAACATTCTATATAAATAAATATAATTTAATAATAGAGAATACGTCATTTGTATCATTTGGTGTGAAATTCATTTTTTTCAATTCTTAATTAAAATTGTTATGAAAATTTGGAAAAAATTGTGCGATTTTATTTAGAAAAATTGTTTTAGATTATATCTAACACATAAATTTTGAATTTCTTCCCACCCCCTAAAACGGAACACACATAGGTCAGTGGTTCGCTTCCCGCCCTGTGTAAATCTCTTTATATTATTGTCAGCCTCATTTTTGGCATCTGATTGGAAAATCGAAAATATATCTGTGTACACTTGTCCGAATTTAATGACTTATATATGGATTGAGGAAGGAATTACAATATATACAATTTTCCTTGTTTGAACTTTAGCCGTAAAAATTGACTGTAAAAAAGTTTTCAAAGCTAAAAAATGTAAAATACCAAAAAAATATTTTACTAAAAGTATACACTTTTTGAGTTTTGATTTAACAACTAGGTACTCATTCGATGTAGAAATTAACGCCCTATAATTTATCTGGTAGTGATCCTTTTGATCAAATGCATAATTGGGAGTTATTTATAAAAATCCGTTTTTTTTTTTTCAAGATAGCTGCTTAAGCTCACCTTGGAGATGGGAAAAGTTAGGATTTCTTTCTTCTAGGAAAACTAAAACGATTAAAACATTTCCATTTTCTTAAATTAGTTTGTTCTAAAAACCATACAAATTTTGTTGGTCTATAACTTAATTTATTAAAATCATATTAGAAAATAAAATTCGTTTTTTTTTTTTTTGTATTCTATAGATAGACTAACTGATTAGTACTTCATTTCTATAAATATTTTTTAATTATTTATTATTATTAATTATTTTTAATTTTGTTAATTGGCATTTGTCAACTTTCTTATCTTCTTTTTTGTTATATTGGGAATTAAAAAATAATCATCTTAATATTATTTCTTGAAATTGATATTAAATCTAATTCCGGTACGATTATTCGTTCGGAGAACTGAAAAACATGCAGTCATTTTTTCTATTTTTGTCCTTATAACGTCGAAATCTCCTCGTGTATGGAGTTAGTTATATACTAATCAAAGTGTTTTATTTATTAGCGTTTCCTAGGTAACCAGAGCTTCATTAGTCGCAAACAGCCGAGTCGCTTATTGTTCTTGTTGCTGCTGTGTATTTCTGCGCTAATGCTCTTGAATGCTCACTCACTGCCCATCCAAGTTTAGGCCTCAGCTACCTTTTGATGATGATGAAATGTGAGCAAAGGTGTATGTATATCTGTATATATATATATATATATATATATATATGTGTGTGTGTGTGTGTGTGTGTGTGCGCTCTTTGTTTCTCAATACCTAAACGAAAGTGAAATCCTTCCTCTCTTAGTGGACGTTCCTACGAAATGAAATCCCCTCTATCTCTCGATAATTAGCGACTTGAAGGACTCTTTTAATGTCCGTTTGCTTTATTGAAAGGAAGCTTAGCTATTATCTAATGAAAAAACGAAGAAACAAACGCTTTGATACTAATCAATTGAGATTAAATAATATTAAAGGATCGAACAATCAACTTATTAACAAATAATAGTATTGAGAAGTCAAGATTATTAAATTAAATTTTTTTTTCTCTAAATAAAGTGAATGAAAAGAAGAAGTATCTCGATTGAAAAAAAATAAAATCGATATTGAGATTTCAACGGAAATACAGGTTTCCCTGAGCATGAGCTTTTGAATAAAATCGGGCAGAGAGCACTATCTTACTAATGTACTTTTTTAGTTTTTTTTTCTTGGAAATTTTATTACCAATTTATTTTAATTTTTTTTTAAGTCTTCAGCATCTGAGGCCATATAGACTTTTAAACGATATATAAAATTATGATACAATTATCCATTCATATAATTATATTTTTTTTTTTTTGCATTTGAAGGCATTTAGTTTCGGTATATATTTATTTAAATTAATTGGTAGTCAATAATTTTTTTCTCTAAGGAAGTGAACCTCTGATTCTTGGAAGCGAGACCTCTCTACTCCAAGGGATAGATTAGAAGGATCTAATAACTACAATAATATAATAATTTTTCTTTGTTATATAATAACAATAACAATATTCTTTATCCAAATCTTGACTATTCTTTGACTGAAAATGCAAAAGTGATTTAAAAAATTAAAATTCTTAGTTTCAGATCTGTTATTTCTATTATTGTTTAGACGAGAGCTTTTCACTTTTTTCTTGCATTAAAAAATACTCATCATGGTGAATAAAATTTCTATATTATTATTATTATTATTATTATTATATTTTATTGCTATCCAGAGCTATTATTAATTTTATCTCGTACGTTTAAGAAGAAAGTAAGTCAGGCAAACTTTACTATTGTTAACGGTTGGATTGTTTCCTGCTAGGGTCACCTCCATAGGGAGAGAGGAGATAAGAGCTCCAAAAGCACAATAAGACATTTACGATCTTAATTTATGTTTCCTCCCCTCTCTGTCTTGTATTTGGAACCCACTTGTTCCCCTCTTTTCCCTCTTTTTTTTTTTTTTTTTTTGCTTCTAAAGGAAAATTAGAACATGGTTACTTTTTATTTTTAAGCTTGCATTTTCTTTAAGAGTAAATAAAAGTTGTCTTGTTATACAAAGAAATTCAAGGAAAAAATTATAATTTATTTTGAATAGTTTAAAGTTTTACCCTAATAAATAATTTTTTTTAAATTGCATTGCGAAGAATTAGAGAAAGGCAATTTAAAGCAAGGAATGACAAAAAATATTTTGGTTTTTTATAATCTGCCAAATTTTGCAACCTTATAATTCTGTAAACGAAATTTAAGTGAATTGATGAAAAAAAAAAGTAATTTTTAGTTGAAACAAAGGAAAACCATTGTGCGAGACTCATGTTTTTAGATTCAGGATATCACAAAACATGTATTTCCGTTGAAATCCTGACATCGATTTTTTTTTGCAAACGCAACATTTTCTCAAAAGATAGAGAAAGTGAAAAAAAACGGGATTTTACCCCTGGAAGCATTAATGTTACCCTATTGCCCCCCCCCCCCCCCCCACTTACTCCTTTGAATACGTTCTTCATCAAAAGTTTTTTATTTAATTATTTATTAATTTAAATATTTGATTAATTAAAATTGTATTTATATTTCAAAATTTTATCCTTTGAAAAAAGAAATATTAAATTCTAAAACCCTGAAGAGTATTATTAAGTAATAAAATATTTTTAGGCGTTTTCTTGATGCTGTGTTTCAAGATTAGAAAATTCATTAAAAACAGTAAATTTTGTTCTAAGCTATAGTAACATGTAAAATAACTGAAGGTCCAATAAACAAAAATCTATTAAACTTGGTGATAATAACAAAATAAATAGCCAACTTTTGAGCACGATGAAGCTTGGGGCAGATATCTAAATGGCAACGTCGAATACAGGCAATGAGGAAAAACAGATGAAAATGAATTTACAAAAAATAATTAATATCTGCGTTATTATTTGGATAATAAAAGCGAAATATCTCAAGAATAAAGTTAAAGACTATGAGATAGATTATGTAATTAGAAAATAATAAATAAATAAATCAAACAAAAAAAATAAAAAAAAAATAGAAAAAAAAGGTCACAACACGAGGAGGAATTTTATCTAATTAATAAAACTTAAAGTAGATGTGTCCTAATGAAAATTTGCAGAAATATTCTTCATTGAATGCTGAATCCAACGATATATCGTTGATCGGGGCATCATCCGCAAGAGGGGTGAAATTGGAATCTCGACACGAGGGTGGCCTTAGATTAATTTATAACACCTTGAAGATAGAAGATGTGCCTTAACGAAATTTTTCATGCATATTCTTTAATATAAAAACTATTTTATTTTTATTGATTATTAAATTTACATGTACAAATTGTTAGCCATCGGTACTGATTTTATTTTTTCTATTTTCTATTAATATAAATTGTATTTTGAGAAGTATAGAAGCTTTAGTACCTAATGATAGTAAAAATAATAAATAAATAATTATAAAATAAAAATATTGTATTATTGTATTGTATATATTGTATTTATACTTAAAAAATATATATCTTGTACGATTGAATAATTATTTTTTCCGTTTTTTTTTTTAACAAAAATGGAATTTCAATTGAAATTCAAGAATGGTATCCAAGAGAGTAAAAAAGATTTCTATTTGGGTTTAAAAACAAGGATCGAAAATGTTAAAAGAAATTTATACTTGAATTGCAAAAATGAGATTTAAGATATTTTTTAATAATTATTCTACTTTTATTTATTGGAGGTTTGGAATTTTGCATTACAGGAAATATTCAAAGAATACTGATCAATGGTCAAATTTTATATTCTGCCAATGGATGATGAATGGTCTTGGCTCATGTATCAATGGTCAGTGGCTCGTTTCCCCCATCCTGAAAAAATTTTGTTTTTTTATATAAATAATAATAATATTAAAACAAAGTAGTAATAAAAGTAAAGTAAAAAAAATAAATAATAGAAAGAGTATGCAGATCCTAGAAATGAAACATTTATAGCTGAATTCCAGAGTAGAATTGTATTATTTCATGTTCACAGAGAGAAATGCAAAGTGCAATTCGCGCACTCAGAGAATCCAGGCGGACTTGAGAAGAGAAGGACTAAGAGAGAGCGAAGCGCGCAAACCTGTAGATTTCATTTCTCATCCAGTTTCGTTATTTCTCAACGAATTCATGTCAAAATGGAAACCTCCCTCTGTGAATTAATTAGCATCCTGAGGGTGGAGAGTTTGTTTCGATGGTCGTATTTTAAAGGGTACTTTGCTAGTGGGCTGTGTGATAAGTATTTTTATTTTTAGCGATAAAAAGCTCTACCTCCTTAACCATCCAGTCAAATTCAAAATGGACTATCAATAATTATTCTCTGAATTTTTCTCTTTTAATATTGCAAAGTACCAAAAAGATTGGTCAAATAGATTCCTTAATCAAACGCTCTAAAGATTCCCGCAAAGTCCGATCTCTTAAACCGCCCGTTCAATTTCAAAATGGACTATCGATAATTATTCTCTGAATTTTTCTCTTATTTTATTGCAAATTACCAAAATGAATGGTCAAATAGATTCCTTAATAAAACGCACTATAAATTCCCGCAAATCGCTGTCTCTTAAGGCGTCCGGTCAAAAATTTTGATAATAATATATGATGTCTTCATAATATTTTATCAAATATTTTTTTTTATTTCCTTTTTTATACACGTTTCTATTTTTATAACTCCTCAGGTCTCTCTCTCTCTCTCTCTCTCCTCCGAGATCACCTAATATTCTCCTCTCTCTATTTTTAGAAATCACTATCTTTTTACATAAAATATTTGTTTAAATAAAAACAAAAATTTTTTTAATAATTGATTAAAAGAGGAACGGGATATATATTCCTTAAGTATTTTTATTTTCTATTTATTTATTTATTATTTATAGTCTCTTTGGCTACTTAGGCTTATATAGCAGAAAGGACCTCAAGGCTTTTGAAGGGATTATTAATTCTATTTTTTTAAAACTATTTTCTATTAAGATTATAATCTAATATTGCAAGGAAAGTCTTGGGTCATCAGCGTAATTTTTCTCAATGAAACTGAGAGATTTTTTTACCATTTTTAACCCTCTGGAAAATATTTTGGGTGCCATAGCCCTATTTGCAAGTGCACTCTACTAGAGAATAGACTAATAGACACTGCTTTTCTAAACTAGAAAACGCAAAAGGGCTTAATGCCCTATTTATTAAAGTCTCAGAGATATTGCGGTCACCTTTGACAAAGATCTTTTCAAATTTAAATAAATATTTTAAACATTTGATTTGATTTAAAAAAAAAAAAATGGTGTTTAAATTTGTTTGATTTCATTTCTTATATGTATAGAAGAGTAGAGATGTATTTATATTTGGAGTATCTCGATGCATCCGTTGAACAAAGGAGGGAATTTATTTCCTTTTTTTTTATTTTTTTTTTCAGATTGAATCGTTATAGAAATTCCCATTTCTTTTCTAACAATATGCTTTTAATTTTAATCTCTAATTGTTGATTTTATTTCAATAATCAAGACTCCGCCCACTTTGTCTCTCAATTATCTTCTGTTAATTTTTCTGTCTTCCATACGAAGCAAGAATTCAAATTCCAGGCGAATTTAATTTAATTAAATGAATAAAAGAAAAAAAATCTGCCTATTCGAGATTTGAACCGGAGTCGTTTGATTCCAAACTCAATCGCTCTATCTAATCATCCAGAGAAATCTTTTGTTAAATTGCATTTCTTTAATGGCTTATAAGAGACACAATTCTTTAAAGACAAAATGATATATGAGAGAAAAAATGGAAAGGAAGCCCAAAAAAAATTTTATTCTAACCAAATTTGAATTTATTGAAAAAATTAAAAATATTTCTATATGCTTTTAATTTATATATTTGAATATTTTGGATATAAAAATTTTAAGAACCACAGGCTGAGAGTATCAGATGACCCTGGGAGAGAGAGAGAGGGAGAGAGGGATCCTGAATCGAATGATGTATCAATTAAATTGCCTATTCACATTAAATTAAAAAAAATAATAAATCTCACTTTGACTCGATGCAAAGCGTTAAAAGAGAAAGACAAGGCCAATGGGCGGAGCTTGCGATTAAAAGGGAATGAGTCAACAATAGCTAAAAATAAATAATAAAATATTGTTGAAAAATAAAAATGGAGAGCTTTTAGTATAATTCAATTAGATTGAAAAAAAATTAAATAAGAGTCTAATGCATTTAACGTTGTTTCTCAAAGGGGTCTTTGTGTACCCCATTTATATGAGAATAATTTTAATGACTTTTTTTATATAAATATATTCTCAATTGCAATTCAAGAATCTATCTCTGATAGTAAAAATATTTTCTGCATCCATTTCATTACAAGAATCTATTTTGTTAAAAGTTATTTCTACTTGATTTTCAAAAATAAGATCTAAGATTATAAAAATAGAAAAGTGCGTACCCCGATTATATTAGAATAATTTTAATGGCTTTTTTTTAACAAAAATATATCCTCAATTAAAGAATGGTATCTAAGATAATAAAAAAATTCTACATGGATTTCAAAATTAGGATCTAAGATATTTAAAAAAGTAATTTTAAGTTTCAAGAATGTGATCTTTAAAAAATTTCTACATGGATTTCAAAAAAAAAAGATCTAGATATTTTAAATAATTAATCTACTTTTATTTCACGAAAGTAGGATAATAAAACTGATTTTATTTTATAATGTCGCAAATCTATTTGTGTGCTAATTATTGGTTGGAAACTTGGAATTTTGCATTACAAGTAGTGAATAATACAAAGAATACACACCGATGGTCAAATTTTACCGGTATATACTGCCAATGGATGAACATGTACGTACCGCGGTAGGAATCTTTAACCTATTCCATTTCAACACCTATGAACGTACCAATTACGAAGAGACCTTTGAAAACACTTATTTGAATCCAGGAAGCCCTGACACTTTCCCCTGGTTTATAACAACAAAACTGATGTGAATAACAGTACATCATATAACATTATCTTAAGAAAATGTGATGTGCTTTTACACCACATTTTTTCTGTCGGTATATTTTTTCTCAACTAATTTAAATAAAATTTCTGATAATAACAAATACGAAAAAAGCAAAAACAATAGTTTTGAGTGAATTTCATTTATTTTTTTTCCGGAAGGAAATCTGCGCACTGAGACCCAAGCGAAGTACGGATGTAGAGATCGCCTGGGCTTTCATCGCTCAATTGAAATCTTGAAATTGTTTTGCGTTTATCTCCCTTATTTCTCGACGAATTCTAAAGAAAAAATAGAAAACCCACTTTCATCCAAATATATATGTATACAATATTTTTGGATAAGATTCACTCATTTTAAGGGCACCTTTATTAGTGACCTCGACAATTTCAAATTTTGAATTTTGCGTTCAATTTTTAATAATATTTTCTCCTTTATTCGTTATTTTTTATTAAATAAAGATATTTGGTGCCTAATATTGATTGAATTAAATAGGAAATTAAATTCTCATTCTAGAACATACTTGTTTTGAACATAAATTGTCATTAAATTAAAGAAAACTCAATTTTTAACGTTTGTTGACAGGTGGATTTATTTATTTTAGTTTGGACTGAATTATTAAAAAACTAAGAAAGATATAAAAATTCCGAATAATGCTTATTAATCTGTATATAATTCTTAGAAGAATAGATCTATCGTATGTAATATACTTTAATGGTTAATGATAAATTCTCTTTCAATGTTTTTTTTTATAGTTTTTATTTAATTGCTTAAAAAAATAATTAAGATATAAAAATGAGAATTATTAATTCGTAATCGCTATAAAATTCTCCATCCAATACATATATCATATAACTACTAAGTTGTTTGATTTAACATTTAATATTTTTATTTTTTTTACCAATAGTAAAAAAGCATTAGAGATATTAACATTTAGTCTACTAATTCTGAAAACAAAAATTTGCTTTGAAATGATGTCTTCATAATCTTTTGTGAAATATTTTTTCAGTGGGATAATTTTTATTTTTTTCTATTTTTCTCTCTTGCCTGTTTTCGACACAAGGACTCTCTCTCTCTCTCTCTCTCTCTCTCTACTCCAAGGTCACCTAATAGTCTATTCTTAGATTCTCCTCTCTTTATAAGCCTTATAAAAGGCTCTCATTTTGCTTAAAATAATTTTTTAAATAAAAACAAAAAGTACTAATCATTGAGTTTTTTTAATAATTGTTTTAAAGACGCGTACGGGATATATATTTCTTAAGTATAATCAATATTTTTATTTTCTAATTATTTATTTATTATTTTCAGTATCTATGGGTACTAAGTCTTAACAAAGACAATATATATTAATAGAAAATAGAAAAAATAAAATCACTATCACTGGCTAAGAATTGACCTTCGAATTACAATAAAAGCAGATTAGACAAAACGTTCCCATAAATGAATAGAATAAAAGAAAAAATAAACTCTTAGGTTTTAATAAATAAATATGTGATCTTAGTGATAGTAACTTGCGTTGTAGATTCTCGAGTTTAATTCAAATGAGCATTTTCTCACTGCATTTGAAAAAGGATATGGAAAAGGCTCTAAAAAAATTCGCTTGAAAAAATAGGGCGTTTGATTAAGGAATCTATTTGACCAATCATTTTAGTACTTTGCAATATAATAAGAGAAAAATTCAGAGAATAATTATCGATAGTCCATTTTGAATTTGAACGGGCGATTTAAGAGATCGGACTTTGCGGGAATCTTTAGAGCGTTTGATTAAGGAATCTATTTGACCAATCTTTTTGGTACTTTGCAATAAAATAAGAGAAAAATCCAGAGAATAATTATCGAGAGTCTATTTTGAATTTGACTGGATGGTTAAGGAGGTAGAGCTTTTTATCGCTAAAATTAAAAATACTTATCACACAGCCCACTAGCAAAGTACCCTTTAAAATATGACCATCGAAACAAACCCTTCACCCTCAGGATGCAAATTAATTCACAGAGGGAGGTTTCCATTTTGACATGAATTCGTTGAGAAATAACGAAACTGGATGAGAAATGAAATCTACAGGTTTGCGCGCTTCGCTCTCTCTTAGTCCTTCTCTTCTCAAGTCCGCCTGGATTCTCTGAGTGCGCGAATTGCACTTTGCATTTCTCTCTCCGGGCATGAAATAATACTATACTATATAATAATTATACTCTCGAATTCAGCTATAAATGTTTCATTTCTAGGACATTCGTACTCTTTCTATTATTACAACTTTCTTTTATTGTTCTGTTTTTTTTACTTTTTCTCTACTTATGTAAAATTCCAAGCCTGCATCCAATATTTTATTTAATGTTAGCAAACTGATTTGTCTCATTATAAAATAAAATTAATATTATAGTCCTAGATCCATGTCTTGAAATAAAAGTAGAATAATTATTTAAAATATCTTAGATACCATTCTTGAATTGCAATTGATATTACATTTAAAAAAATGTATTCTATTATAAATGGGGTACACAAATACCCCTTTGAGAAACGACGTTAAAATGATTAGACTCTCTTTTTTTATTTAATTTTTTTCAACCCTTCTGAATTCTTCTAGAAACTCCCCTTTTTTATTTTTCAAAAATATTTTATTATTTATTTTTAGCCATTGTTGACTCATTCCCTTTTAATCGCAAGCTCCGCCCATTGGCGTCGTCTTTCTCTTTTAACGCTTATCATCGAGACAAAGTGAGATTTATTATTTTAATTTAATGGGAATAGACAATTTAATTGATACATCATTCGATTCAGGATTCTCTCTCTCTCTCTCTCCCAAGGTCATCCTTAATGATACTCAATTCCTGTGGTTCTTAAAATTTTTATTTTATTTTAAAATATTCAAATATATAAATTCAACGTATATAGAAATATTTTTAATTTTTTCAATAAATTCAAATTTGGTTAGAATAAAATTTTTTTTGGGCTTCCTTTCCATT
>JAAAKE020026871.1:0-10117 GCA_010014785.2 Anisolabis maritima | reverse complement strand
GATGGAAAACAAACCACTTACCCTTATATCATGAAGACCTCTATCTATCAATATGAGATTCAGTTTTTCATTTAGTAATTCTTAAAAAAAAATATTAGTCTATGAACTGTAGTCAAATTAAATTTTTTTTTAGTCTTTTTCAACACCTGAGAATCCATTCATATTTATTTAAATCTAATGGTAGCCAAAATAATTAAATAAATTTTGTCGGGACGGGAAGCGAACCGCTGACCTATGGATAAAGAAGCAAGACCTCTACCTCAAATTCAAATTGGAATTAATTTTTTTTTTAAAGTCTTTTTCGAAAGTTTAGAGTCCCTCATTTATTTATATTAATTGGTAGCCAATATAATATAAATAAATTTTTGTTGCTCACGACGGGAACCACTGACCTTATGCGAGGGCCGACCTCTCTACCTTTGCACTAGGAATTAATTATGAGTAATTTATTATTATTTCGGCTTTGTTAGAGTTCTTCTTAAAGTCAGCATGTAATAGTTTAATTATTTAAGAGATAAAAAATTTATAAAATTATAAAAGGGAGATTTAATTAAATTTTAAAATTTAAAATATTTTAATGCAATAATAGAAATAATAATAAAGAGTAATTAAATTTGGAGTTTTAGACATTCTAAATAAATTTTATAAAATAAATCCGGTGTGAAATCGCACATCACATAGCTTTTCGCACCCACTTGTTCTTGGTATGGCCCTAGCCCTAGCCCTCTTGGTATGTTTCTCATCTTAAAGAAAATTGTATTTTTCTTTTATATCTTCAACATATTCCAAAATAATGAAAAATCCTGAGGGCCTAAATTTATAAACTCATTTTAATATTTAATAACTTTTAAGAGGAAATTGTTTAAAAATCAAATCAAACTTGCATTTTTCAATGATTTCTAAACATTAGGTGAACTTTTCTTCCTTAACATCTTTTTCCAAGATTATCGCATGCCATTTATTTATTTTTCTTCATGGTTATTTGAATTTTTTAATAAAAATTCCCAACGATAAAAGGCCTTAGAATTTCAGAGTTGTTTTAGGGGGTATAAAGCACTCGGCCCTTGATGTCTTCATTTCCCTTTTGCCCTTGAGGGACTTTTGACTCCAAAACAACAAAACCTTTGATCTTTTAACTTAAATATAAATTCACTTCTTTAGAATAATAAATAACAATAATAATAGACTTGTCATAATTTTATAATAGAGATGTCTTTTAGAAATAAAATATACACAAATACTTATTAATTATTAAATAAATCATTTCTCATTCAGAAAAGGAAACTTTGAATTTAATACATAAATAATGTTTTTTCTTTAGAAATATTTAATATTTTACCATTTATTCTTTCAAAATCTGTAATATTTATGTATTCCTAAGAGAATATTTTATTATGAGATCATTTAACTGTATTCTTTATCTCTCCTTTTTCCATTATAACTCCTGTCTCTTGGAGTAGTATTTCACCAATACTCAGTGGTTCGCCTCCCGTCTTAATCGATAAAATAATTAGTTACTAAATAAAATAAATAAAAATGGATGGATAATGTTTATGTCAAATTATTAACTATAATTTATCCACTATGTTTATATGACCTCCAATGCCGAAAGACAATTCTTTTTTCTATGTTCTTAATTATTTGATAGTAAAGAAATATTTCCTTGTAAAAAAATAACCCATTGATTAGGTCTCTTAAAATAAATTTTTTAATTCAAAAGCAAAATCTTAAATAAAATGTTCTCCTCTGTCATATTACTTCCGTGATTGAGGTCGGTTTAGGAGAAACAAACCACACATACTGACGCTAGTTGATAAAAATCTGACAAAGGGATAATAAATAACAGTCTTGGCTTAACTAATTCATGGACTTACTCAGACAAGAGCTGTGATTATATTATATTTATAACATTTTTTGAAAATATTATAAATATAATTAAATCTTTTGAAGTAAAAAATACCTTGCTAAATTCATAAGAGATATTTTATTACCAGTATAATTGTTTTGCTTCATCTTAAAAATTTTAGTGTTTTAAATTTTTAATTGTTTTTGCAGCATTTTGAAGCTTTCTTAATTAAGTCATGAAAACTTCCAGTATTCTTGACGAAGTCAACAAATCACTTGTCCATAGCTTGACTGTTGTTATTGATGATATCATCCTGAAACAAAATGATAATCATCTATAAATCTTTGAAATTTAATGAAATTGTAAAGATAGCTTCCTGGTCATGTCTAACATTTGAGTAAACTCTTCTGATTTTGCTTGTATCAATAATCTCGCCTAGATTCTATAGGCGCTCCTTCTCTTTCTCTGAAACATTAACTCGCTTTGCTCTAAATACGGGTCGTTAAGTAAGCTTCGTTCATGAATGGATTCCCGAGTTTTTGATTTTCCATTTTTCCTTTTTCTTTATTTTAGCGAGGGTTTTCATTAGTTTTTTTTAGTCACAAAATTGGAAGTGAAGATGATAGAAATATGACAAAAAAATTTAAGTAAGAAAAAATAACAAAGAGCATAGAAAAGAAGCTTTTATTATAATGAAATTGAGATAATTGTTAAGAAATTTTTAGGATTTTTATTATAATTATTACAAAGATTACAAAAAGTAGGCTCATTCTGATATAATTCTTTAATTTGTTAGTGATTCCCTGATGCAGTCAGGCGAAAAATAAAAATATGTTCTTGTTGCCGACGTTTCGTACGCCTGTCATGCACACTTGGCCAATTTTTTCAGTCATTCGAGCCTAGCACTCATGTGAAGCTTTATTTGCAATAGAAAACTGACCGATGTTAACAATTAATTTATATTTACATATATATTAATGTTGCAAATATAAGTTCACCGAACGAGTGTAAAAATTGACAATTTGTTAGATCTGAAGAAATGCACGACAGGCGAACGAATCGTCGGCAACATATTGTTTTTATTTTTCACTTGGGAATCCCGTCCGTAATGCAAATTAACTACTAGAGCCATCAAAAAAAAAGAACTACCTTCAATCATAAATTTATACTCTGCTCACTATCGATTAAAAAGAAACAAAGTCAAACATGTTTCAGGAATGAGAGGTTTACATGCTTTGCTCATGTCGTGCCAGCGCAGCTTAATTCTTGAATTTTATTATATTTAACTCATTTCATTATTTAGTCTAATGAGGTATTCACGTGAAAATGAATAGAAGTGGTGCTAGGGCAACCCTCAATCTATTATGAATTTAGATAGTGTCTGGAAATTGGTTTCCGCTTCTCTCCCCTTATTCTTGGGGCTTTGACTAGGATCAATTTCCCCCAAAATCTGATTTAGTTTTGCTCTTATTGATTGAAGCTTCTTTAAAATCAGTGAATGGTGGGGTGGGTTAATTAAATTCTCTCTTATTTCTCCGTATTTTAAAAATTCAATCAGATATTGATCCTTTACGTCCAAAACCATTTTGATAATCAGTGATTTCATCTACATATCGGAGTAAACCCGTCAAAATAATATTTGAGGGATTTTCTAAATTGATAATAATGAGATCGACCTGTAATTGTTGTAATCAGCTTCTCATCTTTTAATGAACGAAACAATCTGATCATTCTTTAATTAACTCTAGTTAAAATTAAGCCACCAGAAATTGACTGACTAAAGGGCTTAGTTGAATAAAAGTAAATATATATATTTACAGTTTTTCTCCAAAATTCGATGTTTGTTTTGAAGTATCACTGAATTGTAGTTGAGTCGCTCTTTCCACCTGTATATATGATTTCTGTGTTTCGGCTTGGCATCTTCTTAAACTTTATTTTCAACTTCACCTCAATACAGCTCCAATAGAACAACTCAAACTTATGTTTTGTATAAGTTGCGATCAGGACTGTCGAGTTGTTCACACAGTTTTACTAAAAACTGCTTGAAAATTTTCAGTCTCTCCAAAAAAAATATAATAAAAATGCAGCTCGCCCCACTGGGTTCCTCGTTTGATTTGTTAATTATCCCTCTGGTTGAAATAAATTCTTTGATTCATGTCCTTTATTTGATATTCAATATAAATAATAGTTTCTGAATTTCAACGGTTTTCTGAAATGCTCCCCAATTTTTAAGACATATTCACGTCAAATAATTTTTTGTAGCCTCCTGGCCCTTTGAGACCATATGAACTTTAAAACATTAAAATTTACAATAACTATTATCATTTATGAAAATCTCTTTTTTTTTTTTTTTTTTTTTTTTTTGGATCCGGAATATCTTGTCATTATTGGAAAAAAACATAATAAACTAGTTTCTATAATAGACACAGACAGGGCCCAAATAAATTTAAACTGACTTTATTTTTTCTCTTACGATGGAGGGTAAGGGAATGCTCTAAAAATATTAATTTTAAAATTCTAATTAAAAAGCAAAGCCACAGCCCATTAGTAACCAAAAACTAGAGAAAATGTACCACTCAATTTTGACCTCTTTTGATTAAGAATTCATATTTTCAAATGTTTCCTAGAATCAAAAAAGCAAGAAAAAGATATTCAATATCTCATCATTGTAATTAAACATTCCTTAAGAAAACATTTGACACCTTATTAAAATATTTAATCAAACCCATATTACGCCTTTAATATAATATTTTCATTCACATTGTTTTGTAATTTAATACAAAGAAATTTTTATCATTCCATGAAATAATAATTTTCAATATCTGTTTTCTTTTTTTAATTTAAATTTAAATTGAGTCAGTTAAATAAAATAGCAATAAAATGATTTATAACAAAGTTAATTAATAAATAACATTTATTTTGTAATGAAATAGCAGAGGAAAACCAAAACGAGTCCATTTTTATAGATGATATATTTTAACCTTCCGCATATAATTTATATTACCTCTGAAAATTCGCAAAATTTACACTCGCGCTTGCATGGTTTCTAGGAGAGCTCTGGAATAATTAATCGAAAAATCTTAGTCATTTGGGTTGCCTGACAATCAATTCCTGCAATTCATGATATTTTTTGAAAATTTGTTCAATATGTGGGTTTATTTGTAAGCAAAACAAAAAAATCATCATTTATTAGGTTGGAGGGAAATTTCTGTCGTATTTTAAATAAGCAGTTAATTTTGTTAGTAAATCAAAAACACATGTTGCTAGTGAGCCATTGGGAATTTTATTTGTATTTTTACTGCTATATAATATAAAAGTTCTTTTATACTGTTCATCAGTTACTTGTGATATTTAGAGTGAAGATGTCAGTGGATAAACTGCATTTACATTATATTTTGTATTAGTTCCAGAGAGAAAGCTACGCATCGGTTGCATATGAAAATTTTTATAGAGATGTTGTAAATATTCGTATCTGTCAAAGATGGTTTAGTAAATTTCGTTCCGTGGATCTGAGCGTCAAAGTAGGTAATCGATCTGGACGACCGTCCAAGATCGATAATGATGTTTTGCAGTCCATGTTGGAGAATAATCCACAATTTAACAACTTGAGAAATTGCAGAAGAGTCCGGCATCCATCATCACCACTGTTGGAGACCACATTAAATCTCTTGGGTCTTGTTTTAAAGCAAAGCATTTGGGACCCATACGAATTGACTGAAAAGAATTTGTCTGATCGTATAAGAATATGTTCATCACATCTCATTAGAATATGAAGCCGTTTTTGGCAAGCTGATTACTGGAGATGAAAAGTGAATTCTGTACGAGAATATTAAGAGAGAAAAGCTTACTCCAAACTCTTGCGAAAGCAAATTTTCATCAAGGAAAAGTACTGCTCTGTTTGTGGTGGGACAGAAAAGGTCCAGTGTATTACGAATTGCTGAAACAAGGAAAAACTGTCAATGCGAATATGTACTGTAACCAGCTTGATAAATTGTATGCAGCCATCTAAGAAAAAAGGCCAGAATTAGCGTCCAGAAAAGTAATTGTGTTCCACCATGATAATGCTGGACCATATACCGCACTGACACAACAAAAACTTAATGCATTGGGTTGGGAAGTTCTTAGTCACCCACCATATTCACCTGACATTTCATCATCTGATTACTACCTATTCAGATCTCTGCAAAATTATCCAACGGGAAAAAAATTTAATTGTTTCGAAAATGTTTCTAAGATGCTGACTATTTTCACTTCAAGGATGAGAACTTTTGCAAAACAGGAATTGACGGGTTAGCTGAAAGGTGGTAACAAGTTGTTACAAAGTTACAATGGAAATTATTTCATTGAATAATATTAAACATATATTTTTATAAATTAATTCAAATGTTTTCTTTAAAATATGACAGAACTTTCTCTCCAACCTAATATTTATCAAGTAAATTAACCA
Source organism: Anisolabis maritima (assembly GCA_010014785.2). Lineage (NCBI taxonomy): Eukaryota > Metazoa > Arthropoda > Insecta > Dermaptera > Anisolabididae > Anisolabis > Anisolabis maritima. The sequence continues at coordinate 3,824 of JAAAKE020026871.1, read as the reverse complement.
CAAACTTGGACGATGTTTTTAAACCTCCGATGCCGATCAAAAATACAATAATTTTCATTTGACCGTGAAGCATGCTCTTAGCTCAGAGGCAGAGGTCTACATGATCTAAGGTCCACCTAAACGATGAAATTTATTTAAATTATATTGGCTACCATTAATTATATGGACAGATAATAACGGCTATCGTCTAATAAATATAATTTATCATTTAAGTCTAATGACCTCCCATGCTGATAAAACAAAAACAAAAACAAAAAAAAAAAACTATGAAACATATTTATCTAAAAACACAATTCTTCTATCTTGAACGATACTAGATCTATAGCCTTCCATTTATAAAAAGAAATATAATAAATCATTGCTAAGAAAAGTGGTGTAGTAGCCCCCACCTCTCGGTGTTAGAAAGATAAAGGTGTTGATATAGTTAACATTTCTACAAGGGAATTTAGATCAGGAGCCCGTCGGATAAAAATTTATTTTTATTGGATATCATTTGGTATAGACTATTTTTATTTTTAGTTCCTCTTTCCTATATAATGTTATGTAATATGTAGTGAGAAAGTATTGCGTCTAGGTCGAGATTTTACGTCGAAATATAGTCTAAAAAAATGGGTCTCACAAAATAATCTGAGATTGTTTGACGACATATAAACAATAATTTTATTGGCCCTGTCCCTTGGTGCAGAGATAGACGTCTCTCCTCACATACTAAAGCTCAGTGGTCCGCTTTCCGTCCTGAGCGACAAAAATTTATTTATATTATATTGGCTCTAGAAATAATATAAATAAATAAGGACGGAGTCTAAATGTCCTCAGATGTCGAAAAAAACTAAAAAAAAAAAAAAAAAACATTTTTAAAAGTTAATAAGTTTAAAAGACTAAAAAATTTTTGTAAATAAGTGCTTAGAGAAGATTTTTCTTCTTTTAAACAACATTAGACCTCATTGAGTACAGCAACCCCAACTTAATGAGATGATATAGACCTACTTACTGCTTTAATTAATATTTGCTTGTTTTAAAAGTTCTGTCCTTCATCAAAATTCTATATAATAGCATATTTCATTATATCTCATCTGTAATGAAAAATGCGTCTCTATAGAGAATTAGGTAGATTCTTATTCCTGCGTTCTTTCTTTATAAAGAAAAAAAAGCCATAAAAATATTACGCAGATTTGCCATTTAATTAGCACATAATTTATTTCAAAACACATCTCCTTCTCTTTCTTTATTTAACTGTATTTTGTCATATAAACATACCAAAAGAACGACTATTCTTAATCATTTGCTCTTTTTCCTTTTTTTTCTATTTATAATTAAACCAACTTTTTTCCTTTCTTTCGACTTTAATAATAATCATGATAATCATCATCTTTGCTTGACAATCAACAAAAGTTTGACTTTGTGAAGAAATATTTGCATTTACTTTAAATAATCCCGTTGAATTTCATTGACTTTTCTCTCTCTTTTATTATTATTAAATCATAAAAACACCTGTAAAAGAAACTGAATTGTCCACCGACCAATTAGATAAATTATCTATATGTTTATCTAAAAATTCTCATGTAAGCAAATAGCGTACGGATGGAGTTTATAATTGAGGGCGTCATCAGCAGAGAGGAAGAGGAGTTGGCAATTTCCTGCAAATCAATGACTCATGGCCCTTTTGCAGGGCTGATGTCTGCTCTCTGGCTCTATCAATGACCTCTTCGATTTTACTCTTTATCCTTTCATTTAGTCCTCATTCATAATCCATTTAATCACAAATTTATACCCTTCATTCTCGAACATAATTTCAAAATTTTAGTGAGAAATTTAAAGAAATTTTTAGTTAAAATAAAAAAATATGAATTATTTCATCTTTAAAAATCATAAAAATAAAGTGAATTCCGCTTAATTGGAACACATCCGGGACTCGACTATTTTGACTCAATCCATGAAATTAATTTTTATGAAACAGAAGAATGAAGCCATCTAGGGTTTTTGCTGTTTTTCTCAGCTCATTTCATACTTTAAAAATATCTCGAAGGATTTGACATAATCCTCCAAAGCAGGTCTGTTAAATAGGGTGGATCGAAAAAACATTTTTTCTGATAAATGACTGTATATGAAAAAGTTGCATTTTTCCAAGTCTTTTTTTCATGCTGCGAAATTTCAGCCAAATCGGATTAGAACGAAATTTAATTAATTTTATTTAATTTTTTTTTATAATATTGATAACTGATAAATATAGACAAACGAAAAATCTCTAAAAATGTAAGGTATATCAAAAGTATGAACTGTCTACCTAGGGCGTTCGACGCAAAAAATTTCATGTGACAATACAACACACTGAGATAATAGAAAGTTGTGTGATATGCGGCTGTCACACCAGGTTTTTTTAAGTAAATCGAAAATATTAATTAATTAATTCAATGCCCTCTTAATTTATATTTGATTTGAAATGTCTCCGCTCTTTCAAAATGGAGCTATTGTATTTTGAGATACTCTACCACGGAAGTGCATGAACTTCTCTTGCTTACACTCTATGAATTTTCCCCTGCTTTCTGAAGGGTCAAGATTCAGATATCTTTTTGATAGTTTTAAATCAACTTTAAAAACACATCCTGCCATTAAAGAGCTCCTATAGGCACTAAAAATAATTATTTTAATTTCTTAGGTTTTTGTAGGTTAGACCACTTTTGATCAGGTAGCCTCAATTTAAAGTCTTTTTCGCTTTAGATTCATTACTTCAGATGTAGCTCAAAGGAGAGCATGCATGCGCATTTATTAAGTCTTTAGAAATTAACAATTGCCCGTGGTGTGCTTTTGAGCACATCAATCGAAAATGCTATAACACTCTGGTCCATCTTTGTCTTAGTACATTTTGTATGGCGTTACCTCTCATAATATTTGAATTAGTGATATTAGATTCTCACAATTATTGCTTTCTATGCATGTTCTATTCATTTTTACTTTAATCACTTTGACCATGTCCAAAATGCATAAAATGAATATAATTATTCATTTATGCATAGTATAACCTTTCTAGCGAATAATTAAAGTATTTATGATGTTTAGTAATTCTAATAAAGTTTTCAATTAACAGTAAAAAATATATAAAACAAATTAACAGATTCTATGATTTTCTCTATAAATATATATATATAAAGATTATGAGACTCAGACAGCTAGTAGTTAATGAAATAAAAAAATTAAAATTCTCAACACTTTACGATGTTTCTACCAATTATTATCAAAAATATTATATTAACTTGATGAAACAGCCTACTAAATCTATACGTATCATTCATTATTTTAGATAAAAATAAGTTTCTTCATAAACAACATAGGAACCCAATAACTAATTTCTGCATTCCTTGGAAATGTTTTTATTATATTTATATTTCTTTTTTAATACTTTTAAAACGAATGGTTGAGTCTTTTGAAACTTACTGTACAATCAATTTAATTTTTTTTTATAAAATTGAAATTTTAATAATATTATTATATGATAATAATAATTTAATTTTTTTATTATAAACCCCTTTAATTCAATAAGCGTAACACATGACAGGAATATTGAACTCCAACTTGGTATGGGCTTATAGCTCCATTATTCGCTTTGCATTTACACAAAACCAATTAACCGCCTGGGTAGATAATCGTTTATAGATATTTTTTCAAGCTTCAAAAAGGAAAATATCCTTGAAGAAGACATTTTTGAGTTTTATCAAAAAATGGAGAGAAATGTCCGGGTTCGTGCACCGAAACATCGCACGACAGACACGCGCCCGCCGCCCGCCCCCCCCCCCGCCCCACCGACACCCCCCCGAGCCCGAGCCCCC
>JAAAKE020026860.1:0-10117 GCA_010014785.2 Anisolabis maritima | reverse complement strand
AGGAGGAGAGGTGGCCTCAACTGCCCCAAAAAAGAGGAGTGGGATAAAGTGGCTTTAAGTGCCTCCCATTATCTCTAAAGGTAAATCTATTCATTTAATTATTTTAATCTTAGATGGTCAATTTGACTATAAAAAATATTTAAAAAAATGTTCACGAGATAGGTGGCTGTACGCAGATCAGAGATATGTGAAAAGGGAGGATGTCAGCCAGTAGAGTAGCCTCTATCGAAATAAAACTTCCGAAATGTGAGATTTTCCGCCTTTAATTAGATAATGCCATCATCACTCACTAAAGTTGTAATGAGCAACAACACAACAACTTTACAAAATAAATTTAAAATAATAACTTACAGAATATACAGATTCAATATATAAGACAATAAAATCACAGATAGAGTTATTGTTTATTTCAATACACAAAATAAATATAAAATATATATAGTGTATATAGGTAAAATAGTGCTCATGAGAATCGATATGGCGAAGTCTTGAGAATAAATAAAATTTAAATTTAATTAAAGCCGAAATGTCTCATATTTTGTGAGTTTTATTTAGAGGCTACCCTAATGGCTGACTTACTCCCTTTTCACATATTTCTTAAAAAAATGTATTTGCAAATTTTGATTAGAATTATCTTTGTTAATATATCTTTATTAAGAACCGTTTTTAAGAGTTGAAATTGGCAAATACATTTTTTTAAATATTTTTTATAATCTAATTGACCCTCCAAGATTAAAATCTGATGAGAATTTTTTTTTATTAAGAACTATTTTTGAGGGTTGAAATTTTTTATTATTATTTTATATCTCATTAATAAATATTATGCTGCAAGGTGTAGGGCTTGATTATTAAAAAAAAATTTACCTTTATTAATTACAACATGGCGTGAAAAGTCCCAGGACTCGCGAATATGGCATTACCAACCAAATACTCATATGATTTTTTTAAATCACCAATCCTCAAAAGATTTGTGTCAAATTTTTATGACATTTCGGCCATTTGATCATTTGAAAATTTAATTATTGGGTTTTCTGGAAAATAAAGAATGTACTCTTATGAGGCCAGTAAGCAGGGCCAGCTAACTTAACCTCAACTCGAGAAGAATGATGGATTTAAAGCAAGGTTAACTAGAATATAGGAGGACAAATCTTGGAGAACGAGTATAAAAAAATATGATCCAATTCTTGAAGACATATTGTTGGAAGGTTATTAGTAGGAGATCTATTTGGGCCGAAGTATTAAGGCTGAGCCCAACTCATAAGAGATATTAGACACCCTGCAACCCAATAGGTATTAAAGAAAAGTTCTTAATTAATATTTGAGAATCCGAGGATGGAAAATCTACTAGAAACCAGATTCTAGTTCACCTAAGAAAAATAAAAAAAGTTTCACAAGCCTATCATGACTACTCTTCAAGTGGACACCAAGGAAGTAATAAAACTTTTAATAAAATTAGGGAAAGTTTCTTTTAGTGTAATTATAGGCTTGATGTAGAGGAGTGATGTAGGAAATGTAACATTTGTTCTTCAAGAAAGGGACCAAAGACAAGAAATAAAACTAAAATGATGAAGAGATATAAATTCCTCTGGTGAAATAAATTGTTCTGATTTCCCAGGTTTAGTGTGGTAAATGAATTTTTTATTAATTAAATTTATTAATCATAATTGGTTGCTGAAAGGAAATTTAGATTATCTGTATATAAAATAAGAAATTTAATCTAATCTTCTTCTTGAATATTCGTCTTAGTGGTTTTACAAAAAAAATGTTGATAATTATTTAAAAAAAAATTGTATTTATTTTTATTGTATTAAATTGTTTAACTTTTTTTAGCATTAGTTTTGATTTGAATTATTATTTTGCGCAAATTTGAATTTAAAGAGATTCATGTTAAAGTACTCAAGTTTGGTTGGGTTCCGGTTGATGATCGCTCTGCTTGTTGAATTCGGTAGGGAGAAATTCGTTGCTGAGACTTCTCTGCAGCGGCCGATTGCGTTGGCTTGCTTAATTTTTTCAGGTCCAGTATCCAGAATTTTGTGTGTTTCAACTTATGTACCCTCTACTGTGGGTGGAGATAGACGAAATCGTCTGAGGGCCACCTGTGTATGTGAGCGATTGTGTGTGTGTGTGTGTCTATGTTCCCAATACTAATATTACTACTAATACTTCTACTATTACTGCTAATTTATTTATTTAAAATTATTTTTCTTCAAAACAATTAATTCCTATTTTATAAAAATAAAATTTCAAATTAACAGTTGCGATTTTTCTTTTTAGCTTTATGTTTGCATAAAATTGAGAAAAAATTTTCTTTTGCCATTTAAAAAAATGTTAAACACACCTTATCTCTTCCCATTCCAATTAACTCTCTTAGAGGTTTATAAGTTCAAAATTCTCATAGAAATTTGTGAATAGACATCTTACCCTTATCCCTTAGAGGTCGAGTTTCGAAAAATCTCTTTTTAGTGAGTGCCTGCATAATGTACTAAATATAATCCCCAAGATGCATCAATTTTCATTTAACCAACAACAAATGTAATAAACACTTAATGAATTGTCTTATATTAAGCTGATGATGAGATTTTATCTCACTGAGGAATCTGTTTTATTATCTCTGTATATTAACATTTTCCACTCTTGTAATGATCATTAAAATTGATTCTAATTAACAATCATAATAATGATGAATTATTAAATAGTGGAAATAATCTTAATGTTAATGTGACAAAGTAAAGGAGAATGATCATAATAATGCTAGGGTTAAGTTTATTTTAAGGGATTATAATTTTCTATATATATAAATATATAAAGCCTATCTGATATACAATGAATTGATCTTGTAAAGAGAGCTCTAGGTTCTTTAAAAATGGAGTAGCTAACTACTTATTCTACTATGGTGATGTTTAGTATATTATATATGGAATATTTTTTAGCATAACAAAGCGTCCCAATGAAACGGTAAATTTTGAATGTTGTTATATATTTAATTGACCCAATATACTCAAACCAAACAAGAAGAATCTTGAGGAAGAAAGATGGCTCAGCTCAAGTCCTACCCAGTCCCAAGCTTTGTTTGTGAATGGTTCAAGGCTTGTCCAGAGATACATACATAAAATCAACTCGGAGTAAGATTTGGGAAGAATCAGACTTTTGTGAAACGTCACGTTTGAGTGATTTCTATTCAACTAAAGATAACCAACGCGCAAGAATAAGTGTTCCGAGATACTTTCAAATTACTTAATGCCAAACTCAAAGTCAAAGATTTTGTTTATACAATATATTTTTTATTTTGTTAATTTTTTTTTATCTTGGTCCTGGCGTTATTAACCGGTACTTGGATATCTGGAGTTTTAACCTTTTAATAAAATTGTCTAAAGACTTCTGATCATTCTTAAATATTTTCCTATATACAGGAATGCCCAAAAGTCAGTTTACCAATATAATTTTGCTACAATTTTTCATTATGCTTGTTTTCTATTTGGTATTTTAAATAATATATTTAGATCTATATAGATGGCTGTGGACACGCTGTTAAATTATAGATGACCAGCTGTATGATTTGACTAGTTGTTTTTGGATGGTTTGCAGCCAGGTTGGAATAAAGGCGAGAAAAAGAAACAAACGTTTCGTTCCTTTCTCAATCTATTATTGCGGAACACATGTCGACTTTTCGGTCTTCTGACCTTCATCAGTATAAGGTAAAATAGAAGAGATCCTTATCATTTCCTCATCTGTGTAGAGATAACGCCTACACGGCATCAGATGTGCTAGTTCCAAAAAATAGATTGTGCGGGTCATCATGAAAGATTGAGAGAGGAACCAAGTGTCTGTTTCTTTTTTTTGCCTTTATTCCACAACTACTATTTATTTAAAATTTCAATGGAATACTATCCTTTCCCGAAGAGAAGATATGATGATGAGGTATAGAAAAGAAGAAATTTTGATGACCCTCACCTCCAAAATAAATAAAGTTGCATATTTAATTTCTTTACCTAAAATATGTTGCTATTAATATCCAAAGGAGGAATTAATTCATTACATCCAATATTTTTTACCGACTGCGCTAATTATTATGTATAAGAAGTTAAGAAATAGTTCAAGTTTGAATTAGTGAACACTATTCATTAAACAAGAACATTAATATTTATAAATTGTTACTATAATAACGATTCATAATAAAAATATAAATTTTCAGAATAAATATGTATGTAGCGCCACACAACTACTAACGGGATTTCTCCGACAAATAACGGAATTCCCTTTGGTTCTCAAAAGCACTATAGAACTAAAGGACAGTTAAAGCCTAGTATGTGAGGGCTCAGACCATTCAACTTACCTGCTACAACACGCACGCATTTCAATCACATTCTCTCTAGTTCTCGCTCTTTATAGTGTAACAAAAACTGTATCTTGTTAATACAATAAATTGTTCTTGTTAATACAATCCATCCCTTTATTTCATCCCTAGCCAACAAAACCAAAGCTGTGGTTCAGGTGAGAAGGCGCAATTTTCTGCGGTTGAAATAACATCGGAGATCACAAAACCACGTGGTCTCCCATTTGAAAGTGAAGGCTCTCATCGAAGTCAGCGACATTGTGAATTCCCCTCCAGAGCAGCTATACAGTATTCTCAAAAAGGAACTCATCAGGCGACTCGGGCCCTCCATAGAGCAGAGAAAACAGCAGCTTATTTATAGGGAAGAGATCAGGAACAGAAAACCCTCGCAATTCCTTTGCATCTTCGGGGTCTTGTCCAAAGCGTTCTGAAGACATGCTCAGGGTCATATGATCCAGCCGACTTCCATCAACAGTTCAACCAATTCTGCCAAGGATCAGCGACCATAGTTAATTTAAACTATATATAATGTTATAACATCTGTTTACTAAATGGAGGATGTCAGGATTGATAATTACCAAAAAATTATCAAAAGTCACATGAAGACCTTGTAGTGATTGGCATTATGCAATAATAAATATATTTTAAAATAGAACGAAGTGGAAAGTGGGCTTCCATTGAATTATTTCTTCCTAATTAGAAATAATTCTTTATTTTCACACATTCATATATAAAAAATATCTAATTTTATTGAGAGAATGCATTAATTTTAAGGGATTATTTGGTAAAACTACAACGCTATTATGAAAAAATGGTTATAAATTGAACATTCAAAATTTTGTTCATCGCTAGCCGCTACTGGTCATGAATGGATTCCAAGTCAAAAGAACGACATATCTTCAGGGGCTATCCACGAATCGACACATTTTTTGGTATCCTCATGAGAAGCGCTACTCAGACAAGCTATGTGTCGTCGATCTAAATATGTGGTAATCGAAAAATACGGCGGGTGTGGTAGGACAGCGCTTCTAACGTTTCCTTGACGGGTTTCGCAACATGAGGACGAGCGTTGTCGTGCTGGAAAATCACTTTGTCGTATCTTTTCGCGTAATCAGGCCGTTTTTGCATCAATGCTCGCCTCAAATACATCAATTGTTGTTGGTAACGTTCCCCAGTGATGATTTCGTTGGGTTGGAGCAGCTCATATACACTACACCCAGATGATCCCATCAAATATAGAGTATGAGCTTGGCGCTATGAATATTCGGCTTTGCGGTCGACGTTGATGGTCCGCCTGCACCGTGATTTTTTACGCTTCGGAGCGTAACAATTTTTCACCATCCGTCACGATACCATGCAATAAACTTTTTCTTCTGTGTCAAGCCACAATTCACAGATCATTTTGCGCATTTCCACGTCCCTTGGCTTTAACTCGTTCTGCACCCAATTTCCTTGTAAATTATTCTAATGGCCTTTAAACGTCTGGAATTCGTTGATCGATCAACATTTAATGATTCTGCAAATTCTTGCATTTGACTGGGATCTTCATCGAGTAAAGCTTTCACTTTCCCATCCTCAAACTTTTTCGTCTGACCTGGACGTTTCTTATCTCCTGTGTCAAAACCATATTTTTATATAACGTCGAAAGCAGTACTCACATGTTGAAATTGATGGAGCATAATCACCATAAGCTTCCGACAGCATTCATTGACTTTCAGCAGTACTTTTCTTCAAATGGAAACAAAAAAACCAAAGCTTTCCGCTGTTTTTGCGTTTGTTAGCAGAAAATTCGACATATTTAACGCTCAAAAAATGTCTTTCCGGCAAAATAACACATATTGAAAACTAAAGCCACGTGATGATGCTTTGGCATGAAGTTACTAACAATATGGCCCAATGCGATATAGTACAAGTTACGCCATCTCTTGGAAATTCCTTAAAATTAATGCACACTCCCTATAAATGAGATTAGGTGGTGCAGAGGTAGAGCTCTCGCTTCACGTACCAAAGTTCAGAGGTTCCTTTCCCTTCTAAAGCAAAAATTTATTTAAATTATATTAGATACTAAATGATTTAAATAAATATGAACGAAGTCTAAATGACCTCAGATGCCGAAAAAGACTTAAAAAAAAATAAAAAATGAAAATGTCGATCGAATATATTTATTCTCGAAAGTATGAAAATAAAAAATCAAAGACTTTTTCTCTTTTGCCTTTCTATTAATTACAGGATGAAGTAGAATGGACTCTCACATTCCAAAAGAAATTAAAAAAACGAACGGTATTAATTACTGAAAAAAATTTATTATTTTCGAAAAGTAAATATCATTTAGTTTTTTTCAACTATTTTTGAGAATAACATCATTCAGGTGGTAACCGTAATTCTCGATTTACTACCGAAACCGTTCTCTAATGTTTTCCATCACTCAGTCATCTTTGGGAAATTGGCCTCAACTTTCTTACGAATAGCGTCCTTAAGTGTTTCGAGAGTTTGAAGTCGATGTTTATAAACCTCGGCCTTGAGATATTCAAGCAGGAAAATGTGAGGAATCAAATTGGGTGAGCATGCCAGTCACCCCATATCATCTCGTAAGGAGATGAGTCAACATGGTAACATCTCTCTCAAAATTTCTAGACAACAACGAGCGGTGTGGGCTATGGCCCTCTGAATCATTACAATCTGGGCCTGAAGAAATTCCCCAACATTTCACAATACCAATAAATCCATAGGAATTTTGGTTTCAGCCGGACGGGGCCACAATCCACACTCTTCGTTGTTCGCTAGAAATTTTGAGAGAGATGTTCCCAAGTCGCTTCATCTTACGAAGCCATATCGGGTGGCTATTTTAGAGAACGGCTTTGGCAGTGCATCGAAAATACGGTTGCGTGATATTATTTTCAAAAATTAATCGAAAAAAAACTAGCTAATATGTACTTTTCGAAAATTGAGTTTGTATACACTCTTTAGTGACTGATGATGGCATTATTTAATTAAAGCCGAAATGTTTCACATTTTCTGAATTTTATTTCGATAGATAGCTACTCTTCTGGCTGATTTCCTCTTTTTTACATATCTCTGAACTACAGTCATCTATCTCATGGTGAAGATACATGTTGTACAGGTTTCTTCTACTTTTCGATAGAATTTTTTAATAATATTTCCGATTGAATTTATTTTTTCATATAGTATATGATGTATAATCCGAGTTATTTGGGATTTTCTTCAGAAACCAATCAATGACAAGTGTCCTAAACTTAGATCAAAATATAAACATTCTGTTGTTTTGCTTTCCTGGCTGAAATTTCCTGATTATGACCTATACATATACAGCAATAACATCAAATCTGTCTACTTTGCACTTTGGTATGTGAAGAGAGAGTATATTTATTATAGTTACGGTTTCCATCGAAGAAAATAAGATAATCAGAAATAACTACACTAAGGAATGTATTATTAGAATGAATAAATACAAAAACAAAGTTTTTACTAAAATTATCATCTTATATGTATGTTTGACAGCCTTAGAGCCCTCATGATTATTTTAACCAAGACTGAAACGTCAGCATAACAGGCCATAATATAATAAAATGAAATAATATTAGTTGCTAGTCCTTTTTCTTCACTTTCATTACAATTTTATTTTTATATTATCAAATTTTATTATTTTTTATTTAATTGGTTAAATTTTGATTCTCTGTTCAATATAATAATATTTTAATTTTGCATATATTTTTGTTATCTGTTGTTCATTTATTTATTTTTTTTTTTTTCTCTCTCGTTTCTTATTATTAATTATAAAAATTGTATATTTCTGCTTTGCTTCACCCATATTGTATTATCTGACTGATCTCTTTCTGTTACCAGTAACTAAACCCAATCTACTAGAAAAAGTTTAAAGAAAGAGGAGAGTGAAAACTAAAATAGATTTTGTTGATCCTCTTAATTTTTTTATTAAAATATAAATTAGAATGTCAGCTAGAAATAATAACCTATTTGAAAAAAACTATACCAGAACCATGCATATATGTAAAATTTGAAAAAATGTGACCTAAGGTTCCAAGAGTAAGCCCTAATGATGTTAGAGCCCGGGTCGAGTTGCGTGACAAAACACTTCTCCAAGATAGGGTGACGCTTTCGACCCAGAAGCGGAGCTTCTCTTGGAATTTCTCCGCGGCCTCGTATAACAACCACTCGTCGCATTTCTCGATCTTCTGGTGGTTCATAGTGTCTAAATTTTGGGTTCCAGAAACGATTGAAGTGTCAATGAATATCCCAACACCGTTTCGAATTGCTAGGATGTCTGATTTAAGAACGCCAATTGATGTCGGGTAGGATCTCTCAAGCTCCACCTTCCAAACAGAGCAATTAGAGAGTCGGCAAAAATTGACCATATCGCATCATGCCTCAGGATTCTATCACCGTGGGATCTCTAACAGTGCTGAATTATGTGGGCAGTAGTCTTTTTGGTATTAATGCATCCTGCTAATAATAATGTCGTTCTTCTTTCCAGGTTGAATCCCTCGCCCTCCTGACTTTTGAAGGCAGAGCGTTAATCCATGTACGGATGTAATGCACCCAGTCGAATGGAATGGGCGCTGTCATTTATCTACTTCATAGATGATGGTGTCATCGAAGCTTCTTTTAACTCATTTCCATTTACGGATCTATGAAGTGTTTAGGCTCAATATTTTTCTCCCAAGCACTTCGTGCGTAGAAATGTTTGAATAATTTGAAGTCCACTTCTTGCCAAGTTCAATCGGGTTTGAATGTAGTAATTACGGTAGGCTACCTACCCTGCTTAAAGAGAAAAATTTCCGAGAGCATCATATCGTTCATAAGTGAGCCCCTTGAATCTGGTTTGAGAGAGATAGAATACCCGCCTTCTTTGATTGATACGTGAAAGAAACCGTTAACAGTTTCATGGGGCAGCCTGAGCCATCTACTCTTGCATCTTCTCTTCGAAGAAAATCGAGGTTGACACGTGATAGATTATGCAGTAAACTAGGTATAAGAGGGGTTCGTAAAACGTGGATCTTCTGCTGGGGTTTTAGAAGCGCTTTCGATATGACGTCGATGTTACTGGTCACCGGTAACCTATATTTTATACATCATATTTGAACAGGATTCCCAGATATCTCCATTAGTCGGTTTAAGACATCGTTGCAAACGGGTCACCGTTGGAGTCACAGATAGGAGTTTGATCGACTCTATTAATTCTCCTAGAAATCCCCTGTATCAGTCATAGCGTCCGACTCTTTTTGGGGTTAATCGTTAATCCGAAGCGCGCCAAAGACACCTCAAATGCCCTAAAGTTTGTCTCAAGACCTCTTCTAGTTTCCGAAAGGACTACCAAATCGTCGGCGAAGGCGAAGACATAATTCGAAAAATGGTATTTTCGGGATTGTCAAAACGTCAAAAACAATCAAAATCTCGAAATCAAATTTTTGACGAATACAATACTTTCCTTATACGAGGAAATAAAAACAAAAACAGAGGCTCAAAAAAATTAATAATTCAAAGAAAAGTGTTCCCGAATACAAGAATTGAAGATGAAACGAGAACTAACAATGGCAGGATACTTCATTTAATGGTGGTTCAAATTAAGATCCTTAAGCTTAATTTTTGGGTATAATATGCAAAAACACTGATTCCTGTAAAGGTTCAGAGAAAAAGAAAACCAGCCGTTTTTCTCAGGTCACTATAGACAGGTGTTTCCCAACGTGGGGCCCACGCCCCACAGGGGGGCAATTCGAAAATGGACTCGACACGAGTTTAACCCTTTTG
>JAAAKE020026849.1:0-10118 GCA_010014785.2 Anisolabis maritima | reverse complement strand
TCTAAATTAAACTACAGAAATTAATGAATTTTTTAATCCAAAACAAAGAAGCGAGTCAGGCAAAAATAATAAATTTTATTTTTTAGAACTATAAATTGTGAACTTTTTAGTAATAATATATATTTTGATAAATTAAGGTTTTTATACTTTTTAAAATAATATAATACACGTAGGCCCAGTTATAAAATATTATTAGGAATTCAATAGATTCAATCGCCAAATTTATACTCATTTACAAATTAGAGATCAACTCAATTACTCAGCAAGAAAATAATTTTCCAAATTTTTATTTTTCAATCAGAAAATTATCTCTAGATAAAAATTTGCAGTTTTTAAATTACACTATCTTGGAAAATTTTTTGTAAATAAAAACAAGTTTCAATTATCAATAAGGATAGAGTCTAATATGCGGAAAAAGACTTTAAAAAAAATGTTTGGTAACCAACCCTTTATTATTCACCCCTATCAAGTGGGTCTTTCAGAGGGCAACGCCTCCTTCTTCAGGCTCTTATGGTAGTAATATATAAACTTGCTGAGCCGACAGCCTTCAGCACCCCTTAATCACATACCGTAACTTTCTTTCATTCGTTTCAGACGGTTTTTTATAAACATACATATCTGATTCGGGACCGCCTCCGGCAGGCCCTACGCCACCCTTAATCTGATGTCGCAACTTTTTCCTTCCTCAGTTAAATTAAAAAAAAAATTCCCCTGGCTACTGCTCTCTATCCCCCTCCTGTCTCAGCTATTGGCTGAGGTGATCATTTACAGTGTTTTTAGTTCCACTAATCAATATTAACTATAGCCGATTACTTATATAATATTCTCTATATTAAAAAAAAATTCCGATCAAAGTCACAAACTAAAAAATTATGGTTTCCCCTTTTTAAAAAAAAAATTTAATTAACAATTGTTATGCATTTTTATTTGCGAGATTTAGCTTTAATTTTTTAGAAAGCTAGGGATTAATTCAATGAGTGATTCCCAATGCTTTTCAATAGGACAATATTGGATTTTTAAAAATTTTTTGTTCATTGATAAAGGTTTTGCCTCAGGCAGCAGCAGTGGTTCGCTTCGCTTCCCGTCCTGAACGACAACAATTCATTTAAATTATATTGACTACCAATTAATTTAAATAAATAAGAGTGAAAATGACCTCAGATGTCGAAAGACTTAAAAAAAAAGCCATGGGATGTGGGTTCGGATCCCAAATGGAAACCAAATGATATAAATATACTTGGATAACTATAATAAATAAAATTTATATATACCGATCAAAGTCTAAATGGCAGATGCCGAAAAGACTTTAAAAAAAAAGGAGTTTAAATGGCTGATATAATTTTTTGTATCATTGCGATTTGGGTGGGCTATTCGATGTCGTTAGACTTAAAGTCAGTCCATTTTGGTTTTCAGATGATTATATTTATCATAAATGCGCTATTTTAATTAAATATAAATAATTCACAACAATCCAATAGTTATATTAAACTTCATTAAAGGTCGTTTTGAATCGAAACACGTTAAAGGATAATTAAAGGTCATTATTTACAAAAGCTCTTATAAATATATTAATGATTCATACAATTTTATCTTTAAAAGATGAGAAGGCAGCCTTTGGATGATCAATAAAAACGCAGACGTTTCGAACAAGGTTTACTAGTTGATCATCAGTCCAATCGTGATCGTTGTATTTATGGTTGTTAGTTTGTATTTGAAATACATAACAATGTATACATATAAAACCGACAATGTTGTTAATTTATAGTTCAGCATCATTGTGGGTTGAACAATATTGTCGCCTTTATATGTATACCTTGTTATATGTATTTCAAATACAAACTAACAACCATAAATACAACGATCACGATTGGACTGATGATCAACTAGTAAACCTTGTACATTTCAATTTTGAGTTTTTTATTGAGAATCCAAAGGCTGCCTTATTGCTGAATCTGCCTATTAAAATTAAGACTCAGAAACAATTTTCTTCTTTCAATTTTATCTTTTGCAGAATGTAAATCTTGAAGGAAATATTTTATCGTTAAATTTAAAATGCTATTTCGAAATAAAGCAAGTGTTTTTTAATTTGGGACACTGGAAATAAAAAAGTACAACCCTCACGCCCTCTCCCTTTCTCTCTGTTTAATAATGAATATTAAATTCTATTATTGGATTTGTTTAAAATAATGTTTAGTAGATAGTTGGCTGGAATAACAATTTAGAAAGCTGAACCGCTAATTTAATTTATTTGTTATAATTATCTATGGAGCGTTATCTAAAAAATGTTCAATTATTCAATATTGATATTAAGTTAGTCATAATATTGATGAGTCAATATTAAAACAAAAGGAAGACAATATTTAATTTAACACTTTTTTTTTTTAATAACCTTAAGAAGATGGAAAATGAGATAGGCAGCTTTTTTTAAAAATATGCAATAAATTAATATATAATAATAAGAAGCATTTTTTAATAAAGTACTTTTTAAAGTTATTTTAATAAATATAGGTAGGTATTCTAAATAAAGAAGGAAGGAAAATAAATTCACTTTTTTTTAATATTTATTTTATTATATTCATCTCGTCAATTTTAAGTATTCCAAATTATTATATAAAAACACACGATAATAATAAAATCTTAACAAATTCTTGTTTCGATCAAAATAAAAACTTCTCTCTAGCTAATAATTAATTTTAAAGACCTTCTTTGAAATTAGAAATATTTATTTATTTAATTTTTAAATGGTTAACCCACGCTTTTTTTTTTGTCTTAGTGGTCTTACATTTGTAATCGTAATTAGTTTTAGGATTAGGTTGATAAATTTATAAATAAGCATATTTCATGTCCATTGTTACAAATTATTAAAATTTTACTCAAAAAGCACTAAACAAGCCTATATTTTCGTACACCTTTTGTATCGCCCCTGCAAGCCAACCTAAGAGTCCCTCGCTCTACATTTGGAAACCTCTGGGTTAAATGATTAATTTTCAAAAATTTTAAAACTTTAACCGAATAAATAAAGAGAAAAAAATAGGATTGTATGTCTGAAATTTATATTTGCAGTGAAATTTATTTGAACTTTTTAAGGATATCAAGGAAGCTAAATTCGACACCTTCACTAATGATTTTCTAAATTTCATCATTAAACTAAATTACTTATTGATTTTTTTTATAAGCTTTTAATATTAGTAAAACTTTTTGGTCATATTTATAAGAAAAATTTTAATCCTTAGCTGGTAATGAAAAAAAATAAAACTCTTTAATAGAATTAGTTTTTATCAGCGGAATTTTTTTCTAGCAGCCTTCAGGGATTATTAAAGTGATTAAAGAAAGAAATTATCACCCTACTAAAGGCATAAGAGGAATGGGTGGGAATTTATTATCGAGTTTCGTATATATTTTCGAGTGGACAATCTAGAGCACATAAGACACACCCAGCGTTGAAAATAATAAAGCGAGGGGCTGCGTGTTATGATCCAGTGTCCAGGAAAGCACTCTGTTTAATCCACTCCGGGACCCCCGTGACTTTATTTAATGAGCCTGGGGAGCCATTAGCCGATTGCGCGGCTGTTTGTGGCAAGGCAAATCCAGCCTGGATTAGGATTCCTCAAGGATCCATCCACCCCCACTTTTCCAGGATGAAGGAGGTGGAGAGGGATCCTGTTAGACTGGTATTAGCAGGGCGACTGTTTGCTCTGTCAACCTCGCAACCCCTTGAGGTCACCATCGCCCCATCGCAATCGCAAACACAAATACGCTTTAGCAATTCCACGAGGTCAGTCCGATGGGGTTCACGACAAATTATTTTCACACAAAGAGAAAAGACATTTGGACCAAATCAAACAATGTATTAAGAAAGTCGTCTTCTGTAAGCGTAGATACAAATATATATTTTACGAATCCTCTTGAGAAATGGGTTTTTTTTTAACATAATGAGTTTTTTCAGAAAATTGTTTTCAAAATTAAATTGCAGATCGACTTTTATGCAATTCTATTAAGCTTAAAGCTGAATATTTGAGTCGGTTTACTTTTAAAAAATTTTCGACATTTGAATTTATATTAATAATATTTTATAATATTGCAATAGGACAAACTTATTTTTTTCAAACTATGGTATTTTAAATAAAAAAAAAGTTAGTTTTAATAGGAACAATATCAATAATAACCTTAAAAAGTCAAGGGGTGTGGGGTGTGTGGGTTCGTATTCCAGGAAGTCCGATGAAAATTTATTTAAATCAATTGGATACCAATTGATATAAATCAGAATTGTACAACCATTTCATATATTTCGCATCCATAAAAATTTATTAATGAACCCCCCCTCACATAAAAATATATAATTTTTTTAAATCGATGGTAAAAATGGTAGAATATTCGAGAATTCCTCTTAATATTATTTATAAGTATCACTTTTACTCCAACTTCCAAGGCGGTTTTTCACACCGATTGGGAATCATTGATTTAAATAACTATGCCTGAATAATATGTAAATAAATCATTTTATTAAAATTGTCTATACCTTCCCGACCTTCAAAAAGACTAAAATATATATATATTATTATATTATTTCACAACCTGAAAAATTTATTTATAATTTTTCTCAATTAAGCAACAGACACCTCTACTTAAGCGACATCTTTTAAAATTTATATAGGGTCTTAATTCATGGAGCCCGGCTTCGGTGGTCCTTGCAAACAGCCCTTGAACTCGCGTTGATGTTTTAATATTAAATTCACTCATTATTTATAATTTCTTTAACATTCTTTTATAATATTTATATTTACATTTTTTTAAAATTTTATTTAATAAATAAAATTTTTTATTAAGGTTTTACTTACAGACACAACTTTTTAATATAATTTTTTTTTTTGTTTTATTCTTTCATTTATAAAATTTCAGACCTCCCTACTTAAATGGGTGCTGAATATTAGGGCATTTTGTGCCCTCAGTACAGCTTAAAAAATGCATTTAATTGAGAGCAACGTAATTGGAAGAGTCGCTCTAAGAATGCAATAATTTTTTTTTTATTTTAAAAAAATTTGTAAAAAATTGATGTAGGTCAATTTGAAATTCATAAATTTTATACTAAGAGAAGATAAATAATAAAGTAAAAAATTGTTTATTTATTTATTTGTTTAAACAAATTCATATTTTTTTTCTTATACTTTCTGTTTGCGTAACTGAGACACAAGTCGAATCCTGATCAAAGTAATGGATTCAGGGAGCCAAGATATTAATATTTAAGCAATCAGTAGACATTTTTTGCAATAAAGTTGATGGATTGAATAAAGAAAAATCAAAATTCATGTCAAGACTCGTTTCAAATAGTTGAGCTCTTTCAAAAACTTCATTATAAAAATATATATGATACATGCTTAAAAAAAAAAAAAGATGAATAGAATTGAAGGGAATGACATCGCTCAGTTTTCTCTCATCTCTACATTTTAATTTTTGATAAGCAGTTCTTTCGCCTTTAGAGAAGAGAGGGAGCGAAGTGGAATCCACAAATCTCTCCTTCCTATTTCTTACAATCTTAGAGAGAGGAGATTTTTGGCTTCCTGAGAATAAGAAGGAAACAAATAATAATTTTTTTTAATGAAATTCTTTAAATGGAGAATTTTTTTTCTCACTTAAATAGGCATCATGTGGATATTTCATCAAATGAACTTAGAATTTCGAAATTGGAAGCCATTTAGAAATTATTCATTGAAAAGTGACAATTCCCTTAGAATTTTGAAATTTCATGCTTTGATTAGTTTAAATATTAATCAATTTGTTGTAGAACTCATTTGGATTAAATGAATGTAATGATAAGTATTTCGATATTATTGAAAATATAAATTTTTTTTTTAATAGTAAATAATAAAAAAAACCGAGCTCAAGTCCCTTAAGGATTATTCTGTCTCCGCTATTTTTCATGCCAATATTGAAGTGTTATGAACAGCACAAATTCCCCAGATCAAAGTTCTGTTATTTCCTAGAAATCGATGCGGTTTTATTTAAAAAAAAATTAAAATATTAGTTCACTTTCATAATTTTTCGCTCATATTTAGGCTATTAATGTTATGCTATGTATATATTAATATTTTACACTTGCTATTTACATCATCGAGTTTATTAAAAGGTTTAAATAGAATAATGAATGTATTTAATAACAGCAAAAGTTAATTCCAAGGAAATTAAAAAAATTCGCGTGTACCAAATCATTAGTAAAAAAATAAGTTAATCGGATTTAGTCGTTTTTACTGCTTATAATCATTTAAGATAAAAATCGTTCATTAAAGCCTATTTCTAATTAAAGGCAAAGATTATCCATTTAAAAATAATATAAACGTTTAATTAAAAGTGGGACAGAGGATTAATAATAAATTGTATTTATTTTGAAGATATACTGTTTCTAAATATAATCGTTGTATGTTGGTTAGATGTGATGACAATATCTACACTTCTGACCAAGAATTTTTTTAATTAAAAATTTATTATATCAAAATTAATTTGAGTAAAAAAAGCATAATTCATCTATTATTCACATAGCGGGAGTTGCTATTCTAATGAGTAGCGGATGTGTATGTCTCAATCCTCTCGGTTAACCAAATCCTATTTCATTAATAAGTTGATTAAAATGAATATAAATAGAATAACTCCTACTAAATTTCTTAATATAGCTTTGTTGCTTAACTTTATATTTATTTAAAAAAAATAATTAATTTAATGGATGCGCTTTGTTTTATCTCTTATATATTAATATCACAGGATGTGGATGTTTATAAAAGGGATTAGAAACTTTATATAATGACAAATGAAGTAAACATCGAATGGAAGAACGAACCACTTTATTTTCATTGATGGAAATGCCTTCAAATGAGAGCTAATTGATAAATTGCGTCAGCCGATCAATGATTAAGTGTAGAATGATTTCGAGAGGGGAGAGAACGAAAAAAAATTCATTTTTATTCTCCAGTGAATTCCACAGAAGCATCTGAACTAACTTTTAAAATTGAACAAACCGTGAGACAGGCACACAGCCTCCCAACAACATCAACAAGAGAAACATTCTCGTTAGGTTTTTGAACTCGGCATTGGGGGCCTTAAAGTCCTAAATTCAAGAAGAAGAAGAAGAAGAAGAAGAAGAGGAGGATGTTGAAGACGATGAGGAGGAGGCTTTGTCTAATGCACTAGAGCACTCGGTGCAATCTGCATGACCATCTCTTCTTCTTGGGAAGATGTTTTCAAAACGACATGCATACCAGACTTGCCTTAGCCACGATTCGAAGTCACGAATTTTACCCAAGGTTTACACTTTTTATTGTTTAGAATTCAAATTAAGATCGACCGTTTAAACAAACGCCTGTGAGAGTAGAAAGAGAGAGAGAGAGAACTTTTGGCGGAGGCAAATCTAAGACAAGGCCAAGGAGGGCACCTCCTCTGTTTTGTAAATAAACAAATGTCACAGGGATTACCCTTTTCTATCTGAATTGCCTCCTGCACTGATCACACACACACATACACACAAAGCTTAAAAGGCCAGCAGCAGTTCAGCTGAGGGTCCTTAATTTCCAAAATGATATATCAAAGAGCTGCCTTCACCAATCAACGGACCAACTTTTCAAAAACAAAAATACAATGGCCTTTGATGAAGATCCTAAACTAGAATAGATGGTTTGGCTTCATTATTCTATTTATCCTCCCTACTCAAATAAATTTTTAAATTTTATTAACTATCTATCATCATCATCATCAAAAGAATTTAATAAAAATTTGAAATTGGATTTTAAATAATTTTTTCTATTTATGACGCGATATTTTTTTAATAGAAAAATGATATTCAATTAATTTTGTGACTTTTTTCTGCTTTTAAATCTGTCGGAGACTGAGTGACATTTGGAAGGAAATATTCATAATTACAAAAATTTCCTGGAAATGTGAAATAATCCTTTTTTAGTCAAAATTCATGTTTAAGAGAGAAGGTGGGGTTAGGAGAGAGGGTGAGGCAAATAATATTCTTTAAACACTTATTCAGAACAAATTTTAATTTAAGGAGAATTTTACTATGCTTTTTTCAATTGAGGGACCAGCCTACGTCATTCTGTGACTGTGATTGAGTTAAAATTTTTCTTAAATGTTTAATTAAGGAAGATCTTTGAATTCGCTGAAGAAAAATTTTCTATATGAAAAAGGAAGTAAAATGCTCCTTAAGTTAAGATTTTTCTGAGAGTCTTTGAGTTAACTTTTATTATTTTTTATAAATTCCATTTAAATTTATTTTTGGAATTTTTTTTTTCTTTGAAGTTCTGTAATTTCATATATTTCCTCTGATTTTATTTTAATACATCATCCATATATGAGGAATAAAATAGATATTCGTAGCTCGTATACGTAACATTATACTAGTATTATTTTTTCTCGCCGTCTATCGCAAACTTGTTCCCTTTGTGTGAACAAATAAATAACGAACGAATAAACAAATATTAATAAAAAAAAAAAAAAAGTAATAAGTGAGAAGTAAATAACAAATAACTTATAAACAAATATAATAAAAATAATTAAAAAGTAAATACCTAAATAAATCTTTTTTTTACAACTGGCAAGTGGTTTAGAGAGGAAATTAAATATCACTTTGGGATATTTGAAAGCAAACCTGTAAGTAGTTAAGTAGTCACCTTTTACTCTGGTTCATTTGTTAATGCATTACATGTTTTCTTTTCTTAGAGAGAAAGATAAAGAAAATACATTTTTCAGTTTATTTCATTTTAAAATATAGATTGTTCTTTTCATAAGAAATTAGATCTATTTGTTTCTGAAATAAAAAACATTTACATTTTGACAAAAGATGAAAAGTGTTAAACAAAAAAAAATATATACTATTTTTAGCTCTAATATAGAGGTTTTAATTATATAGAGTAAATTATTATACATTACAAACAAATAACACTGATGGCTATCGGTGATTTTTCCACCCCATTGATTTTCTACAGCGATCCTGGTAGTAAAGTATCGCTTAATTAATTCATCGCTTCAAGACAATAATTCATCGAAAAAAATTTTTTCTGGCTCTTATTACCAAATTCAATCCCCCCCACCCCACTTTCTTTATGGATTCAGACGTCCTTAAAACATTATTTCCGTTTAAAATTCAACATTGAATTTATAGCCGTTCGCAATACTTTCTCTTATACAGTAAAAATCCGGATCTTTATTTATTCATACACGAGGAGCCCAGTTTTTTTAGTCTTCAATTTTTTAATATTTTTTTCAATACTTCCTGTTTTTTAATTCTTATTTGATTATCCCAACGAGCTCTCGTCCCAATTAATGGATAATCGTGTTTGATCTATTCTAAATATTTCATATATATAGGTAAGAGAAAGTAATAAATATATTAATATAAGGATTTTTTATTTTACTACTTTATTTAAGTTAAGTTATTTTCCAAATGAATAAAATTTTATTTATTATTGCTAGTTTTTAATATTTTTTATATTTAATATTTCATGATTATTAGAAGCCTTTAAAAATAGATACAACAATCAACTCTCTCTTCCATTGTTTTTCTTTCACACACATACGCACTTCGGGATCGTTCGGCTTTCTTCGGCTCGCTCGACTCTAAGGCGACAATTGGAGCCGAGGCGTCGCCGCCTCAGTAAGCCTGCAAGCTTCACACATGTGTTTGTTGTATGCTCATCTTAATAAACGCCTCAAACTATATAAACTCATGAATTGCACATCATTTTCACATATATTTCATCCATTCCATTGATTCAAGTTCGTTTTTCTTTTCAATTCCACAAATTCCAGGTAAATTTTTTTATTTTTATTTAACTAACTTTTTTTTTTATAATAAACTAAGCAGGTATTGCAATTCATGTCTAAACCAAAAAGATAGCCGAATATTTTGGATTAAGAAACCTAAATCTTGTGGATAAATATCAATAATTTCTAAGCGTCTCTTTCTCTCTCATTTCCTCCTTCTTGCGCTTGGAAGATAATTACATTCCATCATTTGAAAACTTAAAAAATTTGAATTTCTCAATAAAATGAGATTTTTACCTTAAACTCATAAATTGAGAATGAGACATTCGCAGGAGTCGAACCCATGTTCTCCCGTAGTTTGTGTC
>JAAAKE020026838.1:0-10118 GCA_010014785.2 Anisolabis maritima | reverse complement strand
GATAGAAATTGTGATCCTATGTTTAAATCAACAGTTCTAGAGCTCTGACGAAGTTCTTAATCAAAACCGAAACGCACAGCATTGAGGACAGATTAAAAAGAAAGAAATACTAGTTGCTATTCTTTTAATAATATCATCTTATCTTAATGATATATACCATATTAAAAAAAAAAAGTGGGGTGCTAATAAAAAAAGGTTGAGAAACACTAGCCTAAATTAATAAATGAAAGATAGGATGTATTCTGCCCTTTAATTATTAAAAAAATATCTATTTAATTTATTTAATAAAATTTTTTATCAAGGAAAATAAAATGCTAATCTTGCGGAAAATGTGAATTTTTCAAAGAGCATAACTTCTCTTTATTTATTAAATAAAAAGGTCCCTCCTCGTCGGTAACGCTTAATATCCAGGGCTGATAAAAAGGCAGGTGCAGCGGAGGCCAAGGTCGCTCCTGTTAATTTATTTCACCCCTTTCTCTTTATATTAAGCTTATGATTACGGCTGATACCTTATCACAGTCCACGATCAAGGACATAAAAATTTCAATTATTCATTAAAATGAAGAATTTTTTACTCAAAAGCTAATATACTTATGCTTCATAATAAAACGAATTTATTTGCTAATTTTTAATTTTTGAATCTCTTGATATTGTTCCCTAGTTAGTATAAATCATTGTAGGTTTTACATTTTATTTTAAAAGGGTATATAAAGCCAATATAGGCATATTTTATCCCAAGTCCCCAACTGGACCCAGGCAACAATGTTACTAATACATAATTTTACAAAAGCAACTTTTATCATAAATATCATTGTGTGTCATAAATTTTGTGAAGTGAATTAGAAAGGCTTAAAGGACACTGGTTGAAGGGTAAGGTTGTGTTTGTGCATGTGTGAGTATTTGTGTATATAAGGGTCACATAGAGAGGGTAAGTTTTAAATAATTTCTGGTAGCGTCCACGAGTTTGCCATAAAGATGAAGGGATAAAAGTCTTATGTTTTGCGGGGGTGGCTGGAGTCACGTGTTGCGTTGATTTAGGGAAAGGGATTCATCGAAAAATTACCGCCCTAAAAACCAACCATCCGGCCCAAATTGTCACTGACCTAGAAACTTGGTTATGAAAAATTCACAAAAACACCATCACCCTGAAAAGCCCTCCTCAATCTTTTTAATCTCTGTTAACTTATAAAATGTCCTACTATTAAAAATAAAAATGAGTATAATTTATCTTTTTATATTGTTAATTATAATAAAAAAATTTTAATTGTCATAAATCAAATTTTACTAGATCAAATAAAATATTAAAATTAAGAGTTTTCGTTTTTAAAATAAACATTTTAAATTTAGGGTCTGAAGATATAGGCACATATTCAAAACCGTCCTAAGAAAAATATCAACTCAAAGGAAATTTTTCAGGGCTTTTTTATATAAAATTTTTCGAGTTTAAATGTTTCCTAACTGTTTATTTAAGAGAATTATGGAAGATCTTTGAATTAGCCACTTAAGAAAAATTTGAATACAAGAAATTCTATATAAAAAATAAAGCATAATAAAAGTTGAAATTTATCTTAGAAATGGTTTTGAATACGTGAGAAAGAAACTCTGATATTACGGAGAAGATGAGACGGAAGTGAGGAGGGGAGATGCGTCCATTTAAATAAAACACCTAAATTTCAAGTTATCTTAAACCGACGCATTCCTTCATCGGACTGACACCTCCTCCTCTTCTTATATAGGTTCAAATTCGACAAAGTTGGCTAATTGAAAACCCAGACAAATAAAATTTGACTTCCAAATTTCAATAATACACGTTTAATCTTATTAATGAGCCAATTGGGAAATTACAAATTAATAATTTTTAAATTTCGAAATATATATATAAATTCCATTGAAATATTAATAACATCTTATTGACGTTATATATTTTAACCATATCAAAATAATTTTTTCTTTCCAACAAAATGAAATTAATATCTTATTTTTTCTTAAAAACTATTTTATAAATTAAATTCTAATTAAATAACATCCTCTTAATATTTCAATAAAATGTTAATTAAATTTGGCAAACTAGATGATACAAGTCTGTTGAAAATGGTGGCTTGTCTGATTATAAGTAATAACTGAGCCCTGTTATGACAGTCAATATCGCTCCGCCCTTTTGGGCTTATCAGCGCATGTAGATCACACAGATTATAAACATACAGCGTACTTTATGGCTGGAAAAAAACGGGCATAAAATATATAATACATTCCAGTAAGCACACTTTGTTGCACACTATATTCTTTATTTATATATTTAACGAATTGAAAAGATAATATTCATTTCTGGAAAGGAGTTTATGAGATAATTTGATAACAGAGGGAAGTAATTTCCATTTTGCAATGAAAATTACCTTTAATTATTTGCTATATTCAGTGTAAATTTTACCCAATATACTAAAATAAGACTTAGTACTTTCCTTGATCATTAATTTAAATTTTTAAATTTGTTTTCGGCCTTTTTTCATCATTTTTTTTTTTTTTGGCAAATTGGAAATAGAAATAGGAAATAATATGAATGATTTATAAGGGATAATTTTGAAACGGACAAAATTGGATCAGGACAGAAAAATAATATGTCAGATCAAGCTAGAGAAAACTTATAAAGGCCAGACAAATTTGAAATTAGTAAATATAAGGCTTTTTAAAGTCATTTTCGGAGGGCATTTAGACTCCGTCATTATTTATTTATATTAATTTTTATCCAATAAAATATAAATAAATTTTTGTCGCTTAGGACCGAAAGCCAACCACTGATTTTTGATTGGCGAGACCTCTACTACTGCGCCATAGGGCTTCAAAATGAAAAAAGGTCAGATGTTTCTGTAATTTTCTCCTTCTTTTTGGGACGCATAACAAAAAATATTATCTAAGCGTAATTGACCTCATAAAATTTTAGGTTTTTCGAGATCTATTAGATTCAATGAATCAGATATAAATAAATATATATATGTCTCGAAGCGGGCAATGTGGAGCCAAATATTATTTTTGTGAGTGTATAATTTAGCGTGGATCAAGCGTTCATGAAATTATATTCAAAGCTAGTAGATACTAAGTTTTATAAAGAAAGTTTAATTAAGAGAAAAGTAAAAATGACTCCAAATAAAGGAAGATGTTGCCATATTAATACAGAAAAACAATCGCGCGTTTAAAAAGGCTTTTAGCGTGACCGCTTCTTTCTTTTTTCCTCTCACGTGACTCAAAAGTTTAAATTAACATTTATTTACGTCGATAGGATTAAGGCAAAGAGAGAACGAATGATAAACACAGACAATATAATTTCTTTTCATAATTGTCTTTTTTACTTATTTTCTATTTGTAATCTTTTTGTAATCAAAATCTATTATTATCCACTTTTGATAGCAACTTAATTAAAAAATTAAATTGTTGACTTTTGAATACACTTTCTATTATTTGTGTATTAAATTATTATTTCTGTGTTCCAAGTCTTTAAGTTTATTAATATTTCACTCTAAAATAATATATAAGGTTCAAAATTAATTAACATCTTAATTGAATTTTACAAATTTTCATTTTCCCCTGAAGGGCAGGAAGATGTAAAAATCCTGTGGTGGCCACACGTCCTCTTGGAATTTTGACTTTCTGTCTTATCATAGAAACCTTTACTTTAAATTTTTATCAGTGAATTATTTCTTAATTTTTAAACAGTAGAGCAAGTAGGATTTTTTCTTTTTTTCAGAGTCTATATATATATATATTGTTGCATTTTTTATTCAAAATTATATTAAGTAACTTATTTACAATTATTAATTTGCTATTTTTTCACCTATTTTAATTTTGTTACTGGGATAAGAAGGGCTCCTCTAATTTTTAGTGCAAAAATATGTAAAAGCTAATTCAAAAAAAAAATTATTTGCTACTGACGAGAAAAAATTGTCTTCTCCTCTCCAGAAAAAATAATAAATAACCACTAATGAGAAGAATAAGAATATTTTCTAGAAAAAGGAAATTTAGTACACAACTACGGCAACATGTTCTGGATTAGAAATGATTATAGGCCTATAAAAAATACTAGCCAATAGAGCCTACTTATAGAATTAGAACAACTATTTAGTTAATATTTTATCTTTTTTTCTGACAAAAATGCACTAATCAAAAATCCTAATATATATTGTATTATTTTTTGAATCATCATTTATCCGATGAACAAATAAGAACAAAAAAAACGATTAGTAGTTCGATTCGGACCCTTTTATTCCAGATATTACATTCTCTCATGCGTTGGTGATGTGAATATAATAACCAATATATAAAATTTTATTTATTTTTCTGATATAGGAATATTCACACATTCCATGTAAACAATACTTTTTGAATGTTTAATTGAAAATAATAAATCCATACAATTAATGTCCTTTTTTGTGTATTGTTCAGATCCTCTCTGATTATTCAGGCAGAGTGGCTGGATTCCCATTCAACAAGAAAATACTCTAATTTTTTTTTCGGCTGATTATTTTTTTATTAGGCTTTTGAACTTTATAAGTTGAACAGAAGATTTCGCCAGCGCCCTTTTAAGGCCCTTGAAGGGTTTAAGCTAATTAATATCGCATTCAGCGTCGGAGGTTGGCTGATTCGCCAAGGCACGAGAAATCGCCTTCTGCACGCCAGCCAGTCTATATAGACCCAAGTCAATTATCATTTAAAATTAACACATTGTGGCGTGTTGGGAACTTTGTCTTCAGGAAGGGCTTTTGACTTCATGCAACTGGGACTG
This sequence comes from Anisolabis maritima, assembly GCA_010014785.2. Lineage (NCBI taxonomy): Eukaryota > Metazoa > Arthropoda > Insecta > Dermaptera > Anisolabididae > Anisolabis > Anisolabis maritima. The sequence continues at coordinate 5,344 of JAAAKE020026838.1, read as the reverse complement.
ATTTCCAATGGCAGGAGGCCCCTGCAAGGCCTTGCTTGGTTTGATATGCATCCAGCCAATATAATTTAACAGGCACGTTATAATCCCTAGACAGCCGATCAAATTCACCCCCATCTCTCTTTTCATAATAATTTAATTTATTTACTAAGATTGATTTTAGAGATTTAGGACTATTAAAGATTTATTAGACATTATTGACTAGTCAAAGGTTAATTTTTGTTTAGTATAGAAAAGGCCTAATTTTAATTTTTCACATATTTCCTCTGTCGTGCACCATTGCAACATTTTGTTCTGTTCTACTTCAACCAGTTTTACGGTTGCAACTGACTCTTATTCCTCGAATTTCTATATCATCTATATCATTCTATATGTTGTTTTGGTGGGGCCATTGTTATGATCGAAGATCGGGTAAAGTTTATGGATCGACTCTCTGCAAAGCATTCCCTGTTTTTGTATGAGTTTCTACAATTACCACGCATTGCTTCTTAGTGAAAATTGCAATTAAAAGAAAAAATCACAAATCCTCAATTAATTGGAAGTACAATAGATATTGAAAATCATTAGAACAATGCTGACAACCAATCAAAAAAAAAAAAAAAAATGCAATTAAAAATTTGAAATAGGTTCCAGAAAGGGTCAAAAATATGTATTATTTTAATTTCATTCTAAAGTTAAAAAAATTTCAATGTTAAGAGATTTTTTTAAATTTAAATATAATTTCGTAAAAGTCTATTTAAAAAATAATTTATTTAATTTGTACTTAGTATTTATTAAAATCCTCCCAATTATTGACGCTGAGAGTTAGGCAGAAAGCCATCTTACAAATTACAATTTTAGATATTAAAAGAAAAAATTTAATTTAATTAAAAGATATATAAAAGTATTACAAATTATTTGGTACTAAACATCTCTGAGACGATTATAATATTATTCCAATGTTTTCACAATTATTTAATAACACATATCACGAAAACTTATACTAATATTATAAATTCAGACAATTCAAATAAACAGGAGTGCGAGTGCAAGCAAGCAAGTATTTTATAAAGTACAATTGTCAACATAATAATTTCGATCTATTTTATATGTCGACGAAATTTTTTCTTGACTTAAGACTTCCTAGACTGGAGAAATTAGTTTGTTTTTGCTTGCTAGAAAGTAAACAAACCAAATGATCAACTTACTAATGGGGTTTAACTGCTCCAGAACTTCTCAGAGTACCACGGTTGCTCAGTTGTTAAATTTCTTAGAAGTTAATACTTGGTGTCGAAGTTGACTTAGACCTTCATCTCCATCCATCATCATATGAATTGTCCATAGTTTTTCCTTATATATAATATTATAAAGATTAAAATATACAAGTATATAAGAAAACAATTCGAATTTGAATAAATTATTTATATCTCGTTTAATGTTCGTTCAGTCCCTTGAGATTTTCATTAGTCTCTTTTTAAATATTAAATTCTTTTATTACTTATTCAAATCCCCTTTTATTTCAAGGATATATTTATATTTTCTTTACTCATGAAAACTTCCCATCTTCAATCTTACTAAATCAATTAATTATTTCTTACATCTCTTTCCACTCCCGCCTTAATCCTTTTTAAGAATGGATGAGAAGGCTTTTAAGTACTTAAAAGGTACTTGACTAACGAAAATTATTGCTAGTTGTTCTGTTTTCAAAAAAAAATATTCAGATTGAATTAATCTTAAACAAATCTCTAATATTGAATATCATCCGCCTTATTTTGGGAAATTAATTTAATATCATATATCTAGTAAGGTTATTGTGTTGTTTTATGGCCCAAGGAAGAATGATATATGGAAAAAAAAATTCAGTAAAATAAAATTTTTTGTTATCTTCTAGTACGAAAACAATTATTGTTAGGAAAAATAAATAACTTGAATATAATTTCAGTAAGTTGAATTAAATTTTATAAAATTGTTTTTCACAGTTTTAAACTTTGAGATAACAATAGATTCGATTTTCAATAAAATTTAACTCCTGATAACATTTTGTATGTAGAATGTTTGGGGTTAATATATTTACACAAATTGAGTTAAAGGATATATTGAATATTTATTTATTTATTTATTTCACTTATAAAGGAATGTACATGAAATTCAATTAGTAATTACCTTAATATTTTCAAATAATGGCGCCCAATGAGTCTAAGAATCCATTCAATATATCATCAGCACCAGCTCTAGCGGTTACGTCGCCCCGGACAAAAATACAAATTGCCGCCCTTAAGAATATATATATATTTTAAATAAAGGTACATATTTTTTCTTTTCAATAAAAATCAAATCAACGCACTGTAACTTTTTAGCGGACGAAAAAATTGATATGTGAAATTTTCTATTAATTGAGTATATAACACATCAATATTTTTCTCACGCTTACAGCCAAAATGGCGCCCCGGACAAATGTCCGGGTTGCCCGCCCCTAGAGCGGGCGCTGATATCATATTCTGATTATTCACAAATAGACTCCTACCGGTATAAATAATTACCTGGGTGGTTATTGCTGTCATCTAAAAATAAAAAAATATAAAAAAATATTTAATCAAAAAGCAATTTTTTTTTTTTTAATTAATTGAATTTTCTATATTTCTTTGATTCATTAATTTATTAGAAAATTAAAATATTTAGTAAATATTAAAAAAAAAATGCTGATGTCAATTTTATTTTTTTCTTCTTGCCTAGAAGTATCAAACACACGAGTAAAAAACGAATTCAGGAAAAAATCTAAAAGTCACGTTCAGAAGCCAACTCACCATGATAATATCATCATTTTGCTATCATTTTGTCCACCCCCATCCTCCAGCCTTCAGTGACATCCAACTCCCAAGAAGATAGATCACAAATTGAGTATTCAGCTTCCTCCAATAAGACAAATTGTCTTTTCTCTACAAAATGGATGAGAAATTGAATTGGATATATTGTACCTTTATATATATATAATATCGTTCTAGTTTGCCATTTAGTTTATTCAAGCGGTTATTTTCTAAATAATTAATAACCCTTTGAATAAAATTTCAACTCCATTGATCTCATTTCTTCTTGGTGAAACTAAAATAAGATGTTATAAATTTAAAATTTTTTTTTAAACGACAAAAAAGTCGCAAATATCAACTCTTTGTACTTAAATATCCCTTTAAAGCAAGTCTCAAGTGTCTTATTTATTTTCGTAAAACTTCTCATAATATTTATTCATGACATTTCATACCAAGCTCAAAGACTTAATCTAGATATATAGCATTAAGATGTAATAAGTTGTTTCTCCAAAAGATTAAAAAGAAGAGGGTGTTTATGGATTATTTTCAAGTTAGAGAATAAATTTACTGTTTTTTTTTTTATCGGAGATCTTAATTAATTATAAGGGAAATGCTTTTTGAAGTAAAACTCTTAAGAGAAAATTAATAATATAATATCTTAAAAATAAGCTAATAAAATATGATATTTATTTACAAATTATTTCAAAACGATATCATTAAAGAAACCATTAAATTAATATTTTTAAAAAATAATTATAAATATAAAAACTACTGGGCTTTTCTTTTTTTTTAAACGAATTATTTTTATACTATTTTCCGAGTTGAAAAATTATTGTGGATCTCAAAATACCATTTTATATCCAATTTATAGAAAGGCAAATAGTTCATAAAAATTACTAGTAGAGAGCAGCAGGTATTAAATAAAAAATACTATTTAGAGGGATAAAAATTATATTTAAATTAAATAAGGGAGCTAAATGAAGATTAAAGAAAAAATTATCAACAGTAAAAATTGAAATTGTTATATCTAAATAAAATTTGTATTAATATCCTAAATTATTAAATAATCTTATATAGAAAAAAAATAAAAAAATAAAATAAAATACAAGTTTAATTTTATTAGTGAGCTCACTAAAAGAAAAAGAACTGCTAACATTCAATTCACGAGCATATATTACAGCACCTAATCGGTATTCCCGCACACTGCGAAATAACCATACCACCAGCAAGAACGCTAAATTTCACCGTTAAAACCAACAATAGGAAAACAGAAGAAAACAAAGAGCGATCGACGGGGAAGGCAACAAAAAAGCCAAGCCATCAACAATTACAATATTTCTCGTTTGCCCATAAATAACTAACCATACAAAATAAATAATTAAACATTTTTTCAATAAAATAATAAAATTTAATTATAAACTGAAAAATCAAATTAACTAATTAGTGGGGAGTGAAAAGAAAATAATTTAATTTAGGTTTAAGGTAATTTGAAAAAATTAAAGCTAATAGAAATTTGTATTTCATTATTCTAGTTTTAAATAATAGGGAAATAATATTTTTTTTTATACAACTAATTTAAATAAAGCAAATTAAAGGAAAAAAAAACTACACGAACATATAGAGAAATTAAACATAAATTTTAAACATTCATAGAAAATTATAAAAAATATTCAAATTATAGAAGATAATGAGCAAAAAAGTATTGTAGATAAGTGAAAAGTATATAATCAATAAACAAAATATGAAAAAAAAAAAAAAACGCAAACACCAATCACTAAAGACCAAACACAAACATTAAATTGATAAACAAAGAGTGATAAGATAAGGGGAAAAAAAAGAAAATCTAATAATTTTAATTTCAGGTTCAAATGTCATAATCAATTTAATCTAAGTAAATTAATCATTTATGATAAGGAAACAATTAAAATATTTTTTTTTTCATTTATTGGCCCGGATCATTTATATTCATTATTATTATTATTATTATTATTCTATATATAATATTTTATACATATACCTAGTATATAGACTATAAACTAGCAATTATTATTTTTTTAAGTTATTTTCGGCATCTGAGGCCATTTAGACTCCATCCTTATTTAATTAAATTAATTGGTAGCCAATGTAAATAAATACATTTTTGTTGCTCAGGTTCACCTTTGGTACGTGAAGCAAGGGCTTTACCTCTACACCAAGGGACAGGGGATAATAATTATTTAAAATTTATAAATATAAAATTAAAATATTAAAACTAAAAAAAAGCCTTTTTTTTAGACCAAGGGGACCTCAAAACATGTATTTCCTTTGAAATCTCAACATTCTTTGCGCTCGCAATACTTTCCATATACTATATATTACATTACATATATAGGTAAGAGAAAGTTTTTTTTTTTAATGTCTTTTCGGCATCTGTAGCCTATAGACTTTTAAACGATATATAATAAACAAGATTAATTAACAATTATCCAGGCACATCTATTTTTATCCATTGGTTATTAAATTTTCATCGGACTACCGAACATCCATTGGCTTTTACGGTTATCAATTTTAGCAATGTCATTATC
>JAAAKE020026827.1:0-10118 GCA_010014785.2 Anisolabis maritima | reverse complement strand
CTTAGGTATTATAATTAAATATTATTAATTATTCATTTATTATTCTCTTTAGTCATTTTATATTAATAATTCACATTGTAATTTAAGAATTCCTCAATATCAGTGGAGTCGTTCCTTAAATGATAAATGCAATCATTTTTTATTTTTTTTTATTTTTTGACTCTCTAGCTAAATTGCCAAATTCTCTTCTGCAAATTTTACCTTACACATTTTTTAGAGAGCATATGTACTATGCTATCACCACTGGTTTATATTATTATGTCATTAGATCATTTTGAATTTAATTATCATCTTCTTTCAAGATAAATCATATAATTTAAAAATATTATACCTAAAACTAAAGAATATTATTCAAAAGAAATGAGCATTTCACTTGAATTAGAAAGGCATTTTTTAAAACATAGATAGGCCTAGGCCTACATACGTGTCCATACCTGTTCATGTACTATATATATATATATATATATAGCCTTCAACATTTAATATATAGATATATATAATTGCTTAACATTTAAATAATAGTTGAAGGCTAGAATGTTATTATTTGGGAATTAAATTAAATTTGAGCAATGATTTTATTCCACTCTTTTAAGTATAATTTATCGGTAGGGATTCTGCTTAAAAATTTCTCAGACATTACAAAACACAAAAATTGTTTGCGAAACCACATTACAAAAGGCCCACATTCCTTTTCAATATAGTGTTTCTCTGAGGAGACAATTAAAATAAAATTGTATTTAAATAGCCTCGACATCTTTTTTTTTGCGATCGCTGTATCTGTCAACAATATTTTTAATAATTCGATGAGTATAATCTCAAAGGATCGGATTTAAATTACAAGATCCGATTCAGGATTTAGATCGGATTGAGGATGCTATTTGTGTGATTTATTTAATAAATAAAATTTTTCTGAGATTTTAATTGGAGAAACTTAGAAACTCACTTATATATATATGGTTAGTAAATTTTTTACGTAATTTTGGATAGGGATTTGAACACATAGCCTCGGCGGGTGGCTCCCATAATCCCAACAGCAAAAATCCCGATAATCTAAAATACCGACATGTGAAAATCCATAATTCAGATTCCAAAATCAGGAGAGAAAAAGAAGATACATACACACACATACTTTCCAACTATCCATAATTGAATATATTTATTATTTTATTAATTTAATTTAATGTGAAAAAAAAAACAGAAGCTGTGTTCGGATCGAAAAAATAAATTTATATCAAGTAGTAGAAAACTTAATAAATTTGGCTTATCGTATATATTAATTAAGACATCAAAAAAAATTTAATGATCTTTTTACTTTCGTATAAAACCTAAAAAAAAAAATAAAAAAAGTTAAAAATAATGATTAATAAAAAATAGACATTTTTTTTTCTATTCATTCTTTTACCAAAAATAGAATCAACTTGAAAATGACATTTTTATTTTTCTTTCTTTATTTATTTGTTCATTTCACATTCCATTCTAATAATAATTTAGCTTGAATTGGGAAATAATATAATAATTCCTTCCCCCTTTGCCCTTGTTTGGATACCTCCCCCCACCAACATACAGTATATATAGATATACAATTCTTTATGTTTTAATTTTTGTTCTAACTTGTTTTCAGCCCAGCACACCTGCCTTCCATCTCTGCCAGAACTCAGCAAGGCTAAAAAGCCGCCCCGACTTCAGACGGCCATTCTTCGCTTGTCGGATTTAACTCGAAATTCTGGTGAGTTTATCTTAAATTAATATTCACTTTTGTCTTAAACACACATACTGATATAAAAACTTTGTAAAATCAAAAAACCCCAACAGAGAATTAATTTATTTTATTCAAATCATATTTTGTTTATACTTTTCCGCATTATTATATATATAAATAGTAAGGTAAAAGTATTGTGATCATGGAAAATGTAACCGTCCAATTTTTAAAAATATATTTACTTTTCCAGTCAAAAGGACCCCAAAAATAGAAAAAAAATCTTAATGTAATGAATGTGTATATGTGTGTAGTTTTTGTTTTGACTTATATCTCTCGAATCTCTTTTCGGAAAAGCATGAAACTTAACATTTTTAAAGCCATAGTAGTGCCTAAGAAGATATAAAAATTTGGAACGAATCGGGGCGTAAAAAAAGCCCCACATTATTATTATTTATCGTGCACTACGATTTTCACAGCATCCGTTGGGTCAAATATTTTCGTTGATAATTCAGACGTTTGTCTTGAGCCCTGGACCATTTTTCATACAAACCGTTAAATATGGCGAATATGTGTATTTTTTAAATCCCGCTCTATGATTCATTCTGTTTTTATGAATCCATTTCATTTAGTTCATGAGTTGTAAAGGATTCCCTTTCAATGAAGCACTCTTCGAAAGGAGTAGGCTCTGTACCGGTGCTGAGAGGGACTAACTAGAACATCCTCCCTCGCATTGATTAGAAAATGAAAGGGACGGGTGAAAATTAGAGTGATTAGCTAGCTAGAAATGAATATAAGAGGAGTTAGAGATAGTAAAATAAGCAATTTCACTGTCACCCCCGAGGTCGACTGGGCTATGCACAAAAAGGCTTTAGGTAAATAAACTGGGATCCTGGAAGGTGGGCCTATACTCCAATGCCTTTATGAAGATAATAAGTTTTACTATTTTCGCGGTTTTTGGGAGACGAATCATAATATAAAGATACTTTAGTCGGATTTAGTCCCCAGGAAGGATAATTAAATATTTTTATTAAAAATCTTATCAAAAAAAAAAATATTCAAATCCGGGCTTTAATTATGATATTTGATTTATACAAATAAAAGAATAAAGAAGGAAAATCCGTCAATAAAATTCGACTCTAATCAAATATCGATGATACGCCTCATGCAAGCAAACATTCTGACTTTTTATAAAGGTATCAAATATGTATTTTATTAACCTACATCCATAATACCTTGAAGGGCCTCTCTCTTTTCCTCTTTCTATTCATAAAATGATATAAAAACGTGCGAGTGCTTTAGAAATAATCGATGCCTCAAACAAGATGTCACTTCGGATCGTTGAATTCAAGTTATAAATTTGTTGTAGAAAGGACTAAAGTCAAGGCAGGAAGAAAAAAAAAACTGCCGGGTGACTAAAAGCAATCATAATGTGGTTGACTCGATATTTGAATTTCACAAAGTTCAGATCCCTCTTTAAATGTTTTTAAAAAGATGAGGGTCCTGGCAAGGGATATATTTCACATTATTTTCATTACTGTTGAGGGGGGAATTGCGTTCTCTGATGATGATGATAATCTTTTTACTCTAACGGCCGATGTATATATGCATGTATAGCCTAAGTGCTTGGGAAAAAAATAATAACGATTATGGAAAACCAGACGGGGAGATTTTGTCTATATAAAACTATTATTTGATATTGAATTTGTAAAATACATAAATGTTATTTATAAGATGGGAAGTGTGTGCCTAACGGAGACGTTAAAGTGGAAGTGGCAATTTTGAAAATAGAAGGGACTCTCTTTAGGGTTAGGGAATCCAAGCCATTAAATATACGTAGCCTTTTAAAAGGAGTCTGATTTTTGTATAAAAAATTCAAATTTTCTAATTTTTGCTTTCCTGTGTACAACATACACAAACACATGCAGGTAACTTCACCATACAAATACATACACATATGCATACGATATTGCGGCCAAATGGCTTAACGGATTGAAATAAAATTCTAGATATAAGCTTTTAATTAAGAACCAAAAACAACAACTTTTGGCAACAATTGACTCCGACTAAGAAGTACTTTATTTGAAATTCATAACTGAAAATCAAAATATCTTCTAAAATATTAAGATTATTGAAATAAATCCATTTAGAATGTTATTCCATTTATCATTTCAAATTAATTTTGTTTGCAAAATTTTTTGTATCTTTCTAACCTCTATATGATTATGGTGGGTATAAGATACGAATATTGTGTAAATAAGAGCAATTTCTTCTAGGAAAAGTTTAACGGCTACTTATTTTACTAAATAAAATCAAAATAATCCCTTTCTCATTATATTCAACCAAATTTTGAGACATGAATTTTATTTTATTTATGAAAAATTTTATATATTATATCTCACTAGTCCAAAGAAAGGAGGCACTCCGAAAGGCTTGAAGAGCAGAGAAAGAAGCTTCATGTTCTGCCGGTCACTGGTTCACTTCCCCTCATGTGTGATAAGTTGTGATTATTTAAATTATTTTGATTACAAATTAATTTAAATAAATATAAGCGGATTCTAAATGGCTCAAAAAGATTTCTAAAAAAAATAATTTCCAAGGAAAAATTGTTTTTATTTATAATATATTAATTATCCCAGGGCTATGTCAGATTTAAAAGAAACAAAATTTTTTACAAACAAAAGTACAAAATAATTTTGTGATTTCCCTAAAATTAACAATTAAAGAGATATTTGATTGATGACACAATGGTACCATTTTCTCTGGCTCGATTAGGAGAGTTTAGCCGATATTTTTCGTTCTGTGATATACATAGTAAAACAGACAAATTTCCAAGAATAACTTTTTGAAACTCTCTCTCTCGAGCTACTCGAACTAAGTCTTCTCCCTTTATCACAGACTTTATCTCCACCATCTCATTAAGTATTATAATGTGTGATTTCGGTCGCAGTGATAATTTTTTATACTAATTCCGAATATTGGAATTTTTTTTAAAACTCACTAGTCTTCAAAATGTTTTGTTTGCGAAATCAAAATTGATATTTTTTTGCGATCACAATATTTTATTAATATTAAAGGTGAATAAAAAAGTATAGCAGCTATTATTATTATTTTTCGGTATTGACCAAGATCATCTTCAGAACATTAAGGCTGTTGGTATAGCACTAAAGATGGTCTTAGTCCTAAACGTCAACATAATGGGGCATAATAAAAAATAATGATAATAGCTGCTATTCTTTTTTATTTTTTATTCATCTTCAACTCTTCTTCAGGAATTAAAATTTTTTTAAATTATATTTTTCTATAGTATAAATTCAAGTTCATTCAAAGGGGAATCAGTAAAATCGTCTAAATTATAATAACTTTAATAGATATTGATTAATTAAGAGTTTGACATTTGAAAATAATTGACTTTTATTTCTCTAAATTCCCAAATGATTCTTGGAATTATTAATAAATTTTCCATCAAATGAAAACAAAAATCTTTTGTTTTTATGGAAATTGTTCTTTGAAGGTGCAAGTTTTAGATAATGTATAGGTCATCTAGTTAAGTAATTTATCTAATTAAAATAATTATAAATTTATTCCCTTTATATCGATTAAACTTGGTTAAAAATTTCATAAGAGCGGAGAGACACTCCGCACCATCTGTCGAGGTGCTTGGAATTAAAGATTTTCGCTTTTTTCATAAGAGAGAAAGTAATATGCGTTTTGAAATTTCCGTTCAGAGAATCATATCCGTGATTACGTTGATGGGTGCGATGCTTTACTCGAGCCAAGTCTGGTTTTTCTTCTCCCCCCTATGGAACTCCTTCCATCATTAGGCATTACGTTGAGCAGGCACTCTCTTTCTCTTTTTCTATCGCTTCTTTTGTGTGATATGTCGACCCCGAACCTCAGAATAAAACACAGAAAGATTAATTAACTTCTGGTTTCTTCGATTATAGCCTCGATCCTCGATCCACACTTTACCGCCCATCTGATCGTCGGACAAAAAATATGAATGGAATTTATCAGCCTTTCGCCAAGGTTTTTTTTCTGAGACCTTACTTGTTACTTATTAGTTTTTCAGAATATATGTGGTTAATAAAACATAAATTTAATTAAATAATAAAGACTTATTTTTTGAATCGAATATCGAATCAAAAAGCGGGTTCATAGTTCGAGTGTTTAGTCATTTAACAATTTACTCGTATTTTTTTGCTGATGGGTCTAATGACCATGAGTTCTTCTAAGTCTAACCCAAGATTTCCAGCATATCGGTATCCTTCTTTTGTTACTGGTATAGTGAGAAAGTATTGCAATCGTAAGAAAAATCAATGTTGAGATTTGAACTTAAATACATGTTTTGAGGTCCCCTGAGTCTAAAAAAATGGATCTCGCAAAATGGTCTCTCTCTCTGTGTGTGGGTGTGTATGTATGTGAACAAGATATAGCGCGATACACAGCGAAAAAACGTTCTAAAATTTTATATTTAACCTAAGTACCCTCGTCTCTTGCACCTTGAAATCTTTGAATAATCGTCCAACGGGCACTAGTACTTTACTGATGAAATTTTTAGTTTTTTTTTTTTTTTTTTTTTTTTTTTTGATTTTTTCAAAATTCGCTCTGACGATTTTGATTAAAATTCATAAAACAATTATTTATTAGATTTTCTTTGAAATGTATTAACCCTTACTCCTCCAAAATTGTTCGGGACCCACTTTACTCTCGTAAATTTTTTGGATTTTGGTTAACTACTCTAACGATATTGATTAAATTGGCTGAACATTGAACGGCTACCTAGGGAGTCCGCAGAAAATCTGCTGCGACAGCACATCTTGACTTAAAGAAAAGAAAGTTGTGTGGTTTTCACAGCAGATTTTTTATTGTGTATTTTTTAACTTAGGGGGATCCGGTCTCTCCTCCTCCCTCTTCTCAGAACACATTAGTAATTTATCTATTATGGGCTCAAAAACTCTCAAAAATAAAAAGAATAGTAAAAGTGGAATCTCGCAATCTCATTTTTGCCGAATTTTCCTTTTGAAACTTTTTGAAAGTCCAACATGTCTGCTCATATAAAATGTTTTAAAATAATCAGAATAAGTTTTAGTAGGTCTACTAGGAGTATAAAAGGGAACCTTAGCATAGGAGGTCGTTATTAAGAGGGCAATACGATTTGTATTTATATTAATATAAAGTTAGGCCAACAGTTGAATGGATACTGCGGGGTCATTCTGTACAAAGGTTCCCTGAAATTGGACTGTGGGGCCCCAGGGGGTCGTTCTGCTTATATACTAGCAAAGCAAGTGCACATAAATATTACTTTGTAATTTTCATGTTAATTAGAAATCTTATTTTATCCTAAATAAGCCACTTTAGGCTAATTAATTTATTTAAGTTCCCTTAAAATAGATTATTCAATAGACTTTCTTAATTATAAAATTTACTTAATGAATGATAATTAAGTATTAATAACAATCTTTTAAGTAACTTTGGAATAAATTTTAAAAAAAGGTGTCAAGAATGCAACAAGACTTTTCTATAATACTGAGACATAAATCGAGATAATAGTTGTTAATTTGAAGATCATATCTCTTCCCCTTTAGTGGAATAATACCAATATATAAAATTATTTTACTCATCATTTTGAATAACTTATGAATTTTTTTATTCTTAAGGAGCTTCTAATTAAGCGATCTTAATTAGGAGGCTTCAAAAGATAAAAGATAACAAAAGTTTTTTCAAATAAAAGTTCCTCAACCAGCTATCATTTCGAGGCCTATTTCAAATTAAACCCGACCAATGGTTTTATAAATTGTTCCATCTCGGCTCGAGGCCCTCCCTCTCTCATCATCTCGAAATTTTATATTACCTTTTTTAAAAGATTCTGGTTTTCCTTTTAAATGTTTTTCACAATGTAGCCCACTTTTGTTTTGAACTTTTCTTATGATTACCTAAGTGACCAAGTCTTCACTCCTTTCGCCCCCCCCCCCTCCGCCTCCCAAAAAAAAAAAAATTGAAAAATTATTTATATCTATCCGACAAAAACTTTTGTTGTTTTGTGTTATGTCTCTCCCCCTCCTCCCCAAGCAATTTCAGGTTTAAGAACGGAAGGGATCGTTCCTACTTTCAAATCCAAATGATGCAGTTATATTATTAATATTAATAGAAAATTTCGCTATCCCTTGTGATACAATTTTATGAAAAGTAGCCTTCAAGTTCAAATGAATTCAACATCCATAATGAAGAAAATATCGCATATAGTCTTTTCTTTTTATTCTCTCATTATGTTGATATTTCATTCTCGGTCTGTCGATATAAATATAAGACTACACACAATTTCAAGTACTTAATAAAAATATAATAGAAAAACATTTAGATTATAAATCTAAGATCAATTCAATATCATAATCGGAAAATGTTTGCCTCGACAGGCTGCTGATTGGCTGATTGGAGTGTCGCGTCATGATGACGTTGCAATCTTAAACTACGAGCAAAGTTTGACATTTATTTATAAAATTAAGGTTAGGCTAACTAATAAAAAAAAGAAAAATATCTCGGCGATGTAGTGTTTTTTTAAGTCTTTCAAATTCTATTTTCCAAAAATAGATATTTATTAATTTCTAAAAAAAAAAAAAGCAACGAGGGCTCTTCTTTTTTAAACCCCCGTCAGTTTCAGTGATCATTTTGAAAAGCATTAAGTAAGGATTTAAATTCCAAGATGAATGGATCAAAATCATCTTATAAATCCTAAAAAGGGATATGGGGTGGGGGTAGCAACAAATATTTGTGTAAATCACTGTCCATGACATGTGCATTAGTTGTATTAAAAAGACTCAGGGTGGTTGGTTGGTTGGTTTTCCTTTCAATTGATATAATTGCGGCAACGAGGGGAGTTCGTTCCTTTTTCCCCCACTACTTCTTATTTCTTATCCTACAATTCAAAATAGGGTGGTGGTTTAAAAGAGGGCTGTTGTCAACGCGTAAATCACCCCTTCCCCTTTGCAGGAAAAATATACAAAATTTATGCTAGAAGTGTGTATGTATGTTCGGTTTCACCCAAGAGAAAATTTACACCAATCATAATTCTTGTCAAGTTTATTAACATGTCTGTAATTAACTCCTTTTGCAATTTATAGAACTATTATATTACAATCTAGCAAGGCTTGCAAATCACTCCCTATTTGCCGCCACTTCTTCAGCCTTCAAGTGTTTATAAATAATAATTCTTCAACACGAATACTCTCTTGTCAATAAAGATAATTTATGTTTGAGCTAATATATCATTCAGTTGTTTGAATGTGCAAACATAACAACGGCATTTAGTAAATATTTATTTTCTACTTATTTGTATTAGTTTAAAAAAGTTTAATATCAACATTATTGAGGTAAATAGAAAGTATATTAAAATTTAACAGAAGAAAAATGTTTATTTAGATTTTTTTCCATGCAATATTGATTGTTAATAAAAGAGGATAATAAAGTTATCATTTGTTAATAGGAGAACTAAAACAATATATTTTGCACTGGACATTTTTTTAAATTAGTAATTAATAAATGTTTATTACTGGTGTAGTGGATAAATGTGTTCTCTATGATTATAGGTGTCAAAAGTTAAAAACAAAATATTTAATCATATTAATTGATTTAAAATATTCAAATAATACGTATAAATATGGATGAAGTACGGCTTTCATTTAAAATTATTTAATGTTGGTAAATTTCGTTATTGGAGGAGTTCGATTCCCAAAATTTCAGAAAAGCGCCCTAAAATAATAAACAAACAAAAGAGTACAAGCTTAATTAGTAGGTTTTTTTGCATTTATTAGTGCGCCCGTTACAAGAGCAGCTAACAAAAATTTTGGTTTAGCACTCCTTTAAATATCGGTTTTATTAGCTTATTTTCTAGAAAATCGCTATATACTGCGCTTTGTCCTTAAGCCCTTGAGTTTTTCATGACCAAAACTACAATAGGTCTCAACCCGTTTTTTTTTTTTTTTTTTTTCATTTAATAGTACATTATTTTTGAGATACAGGTAGGAAAGATTTTTAGGGTTTTGTGGAAATGGTAATCGTTTAAAATTTAGTTTAGTTTTTATTTTTATTTTATTTTATAAGGATTTGGATTCCAGGCAGTACGATGAAAATTAATTTAAACCAATTGGATATTAATTAATATAAAAAAATCTACCTGGATAATATATATTGTATATAATATACGTAAGATTAAAATTGTTTATATACAGTATATATATATTGGGTGTTTGATGGCATATAGATTTTAAACAATTTTAATTTTACGTATATTATATACAATATATATTATCCAGGTAGATTTTTTTTTATATAAATTAATATCCAATTGGTTTAAATTAATTTTCATCGTACTGCCTGGAATCTAAATTTTTATCCCTTGACTTTTAAGAAGAGCATTAGTGAC
>JAAAKE020026816.1:0-10119 GCA_010014785.2 Anisolabis maritima | reverse complement strand
GGCCGAGAGATTCAAGACATTCTCAATATTGATAACCTTAAAAGCTAAGGAGCGTGGGTTCGTATCCCAGAGAGTCCGATGAAAATTTATTTATATCAATTGGATACAAATTGATATAAATAGATATGCTTGGATTACATGTATCGTAATCTTGTATTTTATATATCGTTGAAAAGTCTATAAGGCCTCAGATGCCGAAAAGGCTTTAAAAAAAATTGCTAGCCAATATAATATAAATAAATTTTTATTGCCCAAAGACAGGAAGCGAACCACTGATCTTTGGTACGTGAAACAAGACCTCTACCTTTGCACCAAGGGATAGGGGAGGGTAACATTTATAAATATTTTCTAAACTAAATCTTGTTTATTATCAATCATAGGTTTTATTAATAAAAACTATATATTTTGGTACCATAGTAACGAGTTGTCTTATCTTTTCTAAGGGATTCTTAAAATCTCAATAATTGGAGGTCTCAAACTATTTGGAGATAGAAAATTATTAATGCATCTTAAGCTTTTCAAATATTTTATATATCCTGTCATTTTAATCAAAATTATTAAGTAGTTTATGAGAAAATCACAAAAAACCTAAAAACACACAATACTAAATTGACCAAACAATTTTGGACTAATAACGATTAGTACATTTCAAAGATCATCTAAAAATAATTGATCGTTAGAACTTAGAAAAAAAAACTAAAAAGTACATCACTATTACTATACCAAGTATTACTTGGCTTTTTGGCCAATTTTATTCAGAACCTTGGTGCCACAGGTGATGTAGGTTCCTTAAATATCAAATTTAAATCTCGTTTTTGAAATATTTTGTACTCACACACACAAACAGACAGATTTTGCGGACCCATTTTTAAGACTCAGGCATCTATTTCCATTGAAATCTCGACAGCAAATTTTTTTATGATTGTAATGATTTCCCGACATTATATATTTTAGATATAAATATGAGTAAGTAATAATAATATCTTCTTTTTAGTAATCATTATAAGCATCTCAATATTTTATTATTGTGGCATCTCTTTAACTAAAGAAAAAAGTGCGACCACCCGAAAGGTATTAGATAGTATCCGAACCTTTATTATTTGGATGTTTAGCCTTATTATTAAATGGGAAGATTTTTATTGGCTTCAGGTATTAATACTTTATAATAATTTTTTAAAAGATAATCTTTATTATTTTTCTTAAATGACTCATAATGTAATAATATGTTTATAAATAATCATTTCCAAATTTTGAGTTTTTGATAGATGAAAACAAATTATCTTCTTTACCTAACGATTTAAGGGTATCTAAATGCATATGAACAAACTTTCTTAGACTGCGAATTGTGAAAATTTTATGGGCATTTATAACTAAAAATTGTCTAGGTTAAACTCCTGTTTTGACCTAATTTTAAACTTTTAAAACCACTAAATTAGCATCTTAAAAAAATTAAGTAGTTGGTTGTTAGTCCCTCAAAAGTAATTCTGTTCATAATCACTCCTTTATTATTTGCTAAGTATACTATATTATACTCATATATAATTGGACAACCTGTATCTTTGTTTACATTTTAATGGATAATTAGAAAGCCTTCATGAAATCCGAAAATAATAAATTTAATAATAGGTAAAACATGAAATATGATGAATTTTTACTTTCTCTTCTTATTTATGTAATACAAAGCATTGCGATCGCAAAAAAAATCGATGTTGAGATTTCACTAGAAATACACGTTCTAAGGTTCTTTGAGTCTAAAGAAATGGGTCTCTCAAAATGGTCTGGCTGTGTGAACAAGATTTCTCGAAAACGAAAAGCTGCTCCATGCTCAAATTATATTTAATATTTTTATTTTTTATATTGTACTTTTTTACTTTTTTTTCGAATTTCTCAAAATTCGCTGATTAAAATTCATTAAATATTTATTTATTAGATGATATTTTAAATGTATTAACCCTTATCCCCCCAGTTTACTCTTGTGTGTTTTTAGTTTTTTTTTTATGATTTTCTCTTAAACTATTCTAACGATTTTGATTTTTAAATTGGCTGTATATATAATAAATTATCTAATCTTTAAGATGTATTGGTCATTTTCCACTTCAAAATAGCATGACAACACATCACACAATTTTCCTTAGCTTAGATAAGAGAAATAAATGAAATGTGTGATGTGTTGCCATTACACTAGTTTTTTAATTTCATGTATCTCTCCTAATTATCCCTCAAAACGAAACTAAGGAAACAGGTTCTCCAATTTGTATATTTGAAAGAGATAGTAGTTTAGTTTAGTGAATTATTTTTAGTTGGTTGGATTCATTTTTTTAATAATTGGAAATCTGTTCTTTCATAATATATGGATAATGCATGGAATTTATAAGTTACAAAAAATATATAGTGTATATATAATAAAAGAAGAAGAAGAAGAAGAAGAAGAGGAAACTGAAGAACCACAACAACAACAACAAAGAGAAAGTCGAAGAAGATTCTCTAGAAATAAATAATTTAATAAAAATAATTTTATAATTTTTTTTTTAATAATAGATAATATCGTTATATTTTTTAAATAAATACATAACTCTATTAATAATTATTTTATTTATTTAGTACCTGGAGTCCGAGTGTCGCTCGGTTTTTTTTTTAATGGTATGAAAGGTTAATATTTGAGACCTTTCAAAACTTGGACCTTTGAAATTTGAAATTAAAAATAACCAAAAGATAGGGATATTCGAAAAAACAGGCTCCATCAAAATGAAACACCCTAAATATATTTTTGGCTGTACTATGCTTTCATCGTATTCTATACTGAATACAGTCAAACTCTAAGAGAATAAATTTTCTTAAGATTTTTATGGACCATTTCAAAATTATACATTTTATATATTCAAAGGCAAGTGTTTCTTAAACAGGGAATTAGCAAAAGGTTTTGGGATGTTACCTAGGCCCTCCTGCTTAGCAGGGTTAGCAAGGCCTTAATTACTTTGACACATGTTTTTACCTCTCCTGAGTGGTCCTCCCTTCGCTATCCCTTTTTAAGCAAATCGTCCTTCCTCCAAAGAGATTTAGAAACACTATGTAAGGAATCACATTATATTGTGTTGTCGGGGTGCACTAATACGAGTAACAAATACTAACATTAAATAGTAGAAATAGTATAATATCTAATGTTTTTTATAGGACTATTTTATTTATTCATGGAGATGTAAAGAGGAGCATATCCGCCCAGAAATAGGAAAATCCCAGTTAATCGCCAATTAACATAATCTTCTAATACATATATTTAATAATAATTATTTAAAGGGTATCTTAATTCTCCAAAATCTTAAAACAATAAAAAAAACTATTTTATTTCATCATTCAGTATTTTCCAAGATTATTTTAGGTCAATTGATTTAAAGATTAATATAAAGATTTGAAAAGTTGGGAAATTGAAATCAATTTTCAAGAGAAGGCTATCAAATTGTCATTATAACCTCTTTCTTTATTTACTTAGAAGCTGCTGAGTAAGTGGATAGCAACCATTACAGTATTAACCGAAATGGGGATTTCTTTTTTTTCTTTTTCATACTAGAAGTGCCGGCCAGAATTTTTTCTCATGGACATCCTTAATTACTTATAACTCACCCCAGGTTCATAATTAACTTAAGTGACTTTATAATATCCTAATTATAATTGAAATATGATTTGATATCCAAGACCTTAAGGCTCTCCCATTTAAAGTGGACCTTTGGAGCACAGGAATGTAAGCTATGTATATTCCAAAGGTCAGTGGTTTGCTTTTAATCCTAAGCGACAAAAATTTATTTAAATTATATTAGCAATTTTTGGTCTCGCCTCATCAAGCATCAAATGACACACTGGCTTGCTTCTTCTGTTTTATCTGGAATTTTCAATACCTAACACGAATCAATAAGTCCAGAACGAAGAAATAGGTACAGAAGCTATTATAGTCCTTTGAAGTTTACAACTAAATTTTAACGCATAATTATGAAAATTAAACATCTGGTTCTTCAGATATTTATGATTGTCACAATTTTTTCCCAGCTCCTCCAAACTCTCCTTCTCAACCAATTAACCCAACCAAACTTCCATCTACTGCTATTTTTATGTATGTTTGGCAAAGAAATGAATATCAGTTAAAATAAATCCATATGCTCATTCAAATGTATACACCTCTAAGATTGTTTGCATTTTGGTGGGAAGGGGAGAGCCTTAGTGATTAGTGATTATCAAATTCTCTTTTCCATTGATAACTATCTGATTTTTAAACTGAAAATAAATCAAAATTTCCGATTTAAAATAAACATGTTTTAAATAAATAATACTCATTCTCTTATCTTATTTTCGACTCATCAGTTGTTATCAGAACAACTTGAACAATCTCTCCCATATATAGAAATTAGTTTGCTTATTGAGCCCAGTCTATCGGCACTACCGTTAAATGTAACCGCCACTCAATGGAAGAAACCATACAATTTGTTATTGGTGAATATTTCTTTAACTCGACCCAAATATATATATTAAATTTTTTTTTAAGTAAATTAATTTCAAATTGATGATATTTTTTTATACATTTAAAAAAATTTGAATTAACGAATAGTCATATGAGTTGCTGTCACTGAATTGACGTTTTGTTTATTCATCAGCAGCGCAACACAAAGAAACTCCGCCTTTTGGTTTAATCATTATCTGAACTTCATTTAATGAATTATCATTTTATCACACTTATAACAAATTTTATATGATCTCTCAATTTTAAAAGCGATTTAATTTAATTTATTTTATAGAGAAAAGTAATATTTAAGTAAGTATTTAAATTTTATATTCATATAATAAATATATTGTATTTTTATTATTATTTTTTCTTCAGATTTATTATTAAAATGGCATGGACCAACTATCAAATTATTTTAGCTGTGTCGATGGTTATTACAGGATCTATTAATACCTTAAGTACAAAGTAAGTAATTATATATATATGACTTCAGACTGTAAAAAATGCAATGACTCAGTTTTCCTATTAAAGAAAAACAAATTAGTTATGAAAAAATATTTCAATGTCTTCTAGTTTTGGCTCATAGCCTTCACCAGAACTAAAACATGTTGGCGAGAGATTTTTTTTATAAATTTTTCCCTTATGATTGTATGTTAAAAAAATTATTCAATCTGTCTATAAGAACATATGTGAATATCAGAAACAAGAAAATTATTTAAAAAATTTATTCCACTCATGCCCTTGTTCTGAAAAGAGTCAAAATTAGACGAGATATTAAAGGTATTTTTATAAAAATAGTTTATTTCTGCATTTTTCACACATTTTTGACGTATTTCTGTAATATTTTTCTGTGGGTCACACTTATGCAAATCTTGGCTATTTATCTTTATATGAATTAGATTAATTTATTATTTCATTAATAAATATTTCTTTAATTTAATTAGATGGGGCGATCAAATGCAGGGCAAGACAACTACTGGAGAAGTAAAAGAATTCAATCATCCATTTTTTCAAGCTACATGCATGTTTTTAGGAGAAATTCTATGTATGCTTACTTTTAAAATATTGTATTTCTATTTATGGAGAAAACGCGTAAGAATATCTTTTATTACTGCTTTTATTATGTCTTTACTATTATGAAATTAATTTTTAGGATGGATCTCAAGATGAAAACAGTTTAACAAAAGGAAATCGAGAATTTAATCCATTTATTCTTTTACCTCCAGCGATTTTTGATATGTTAGGAACGTCTGTGATGTATGTTGGCTTGAATCTTACATATGCATCTTCGTTTCAAATGTTAAGAGGTAATATTTATCCCTTATTTTTTCAGATAACCGGTCTAATTATATATATATCTATAGAGAATATTAAATCAAAATTATTGAAGACAATTTATAGATCATTAATTGAAATAATTTAAATCACTATTTTTGTCGGTCCTTCAAGGCAATATATTTTAATGAATGGTTAGTTCCAATTTAATCCGAAAAGAAAAGGAGTCCTGCTCATAGGATATATCAATTAATACTCCAACCCTTTTATTATATAAAAATGAAAATAAAAAAAGAGGCTTTAATAAAATCTAAATGTCTTAGAAGGAGACTTTTAGAACTCAAAAATTTCATTAAATAATAAATGAAATAATTACTGGAATTAACTTATTTTTTACCAAGATCCTTTTTTTTTGAATATATATATATATAATTTTCTTCTTTATCTTTTCAATATCTCTGATATTATGAATATAATATATCCTATTCTAGTTAAATTAAATTTAAATTAATATTCTTTTTATTTTATAATAGCTTTTTTAATAATATATAAAAAAAATAAATATTAAAATTGTAATATTATGAATATGAAATTTTTTAGGAGCTGTAATTGTGTTCGTCGGTATCATGTCTATTTTTTTCCTAAATCGAAGACTTAATCTTAGAGAATGGATAGGCATAGTGTTTGTGATTGCTGGGCTTGCAGTGGTTGGTGTGTCGGATATTATTTTCGCTCCGTCCTCAGAATCTAAAAGTTCTACAAATCTTATTATAGGTATTTTGTATAAATATTTTGTAATTTATTTTTAATACTAATATTCTATTTATTTATTTTAAGGAGATTGTCTTATTGTTGGAGCTCAAATATTGACTGCATGTCAAATGGTATTTGAAGAAAAATATGTAACTAATAAAGATATTCCTTCTTTACAAGCTGTCGGATGGGAAGGTAAAATACTTTTGTTGTGCTTCATTCACTTAATATTTTTAAAATATTAATTTAAATGTTAAATTAAATTTAAAAAAAGGAATCCATCACTATAGCAAAAAAATCTGTGGTGTCTATGAGATTAAACTGGCTGAAATCTGTCGAAATTTAGTGAAATTATTTTTCTCGTTAAATAAAAAACTCATAAGAATACAATCGATCATCCATATATATAAGAGCTATTTCTAATTCAAAAGATTTTTTACAATGAAATAAGTTTTTTAATATATATCGATCATAAACAAATTATCTAAACTTCAAAACCAAATTATATAACAATTTTTAGGCATTTTTGGATTTGTCACAATGGGCCTCCTTCTAATACCATTCTATTTTATTATTGTTGAACCGCCTTTTGGATCTCCATCTTCTCATCGTTTGGAGGATATAGTGGAAGCATTTACTCAAATGGGAGATAACAACTTAATCATTGTGGCTATTATTGGTAAGAAAATTGAGAAAATTTCCTTAATTTAATTAAAATTTCCCTTGTAATTATTAGGAAATTTTAAGTTCCAACCTGAAATTTCATATTCAAGCCTTAAACATAGATATCACCTTATAATATGGTTCCGTCTAGAGACTTTTAATTAATGTCATTTTATTTCTTTTCCGATTCGTTTCTAAGTAAAGGATACAGAGTTAATATAAAATTCTGGAGTTCAGGAAACGCTTCCACAAATAAGCTAATTCTCCTAATTGACAACGAATTGGGAAAAGAGATAAACTGGCACTTTCTCCAGAGGAACCTTTTATGTATTTCGTACTCCTAAAAATTCATTAATTAACCTCCTCGTTTCC
Source organism: Anisolabis maritima (assembly GCA_010014785.2). Classification (NCBI taxonomy): domain Eukaryota; kingdom Metazoa; phylum Arthropoda; class Insecta; order Dermaptera; family Anisolabididae; genus Anisolabis; species Anisolabis maritima. The sequence goes on along the minus strand of JAAAKE020026816.1, from coordinate 2,567 downwards.
TACAAAAATATATAATTTTAATAATACTTTTTTTAATTTGATGAAAAAAATACTGGAATATTCCACTGGAATCACTTTTCTTCATACTTCCAGGAAGGAAATCGGAAATCTCTACTCTAGAGGATCTTTTTTTCTAAAACTTTATTTTTCTTTTTTTTAATTTAGTTTAGAGAGGACAACTATTCCTACTTCTAATGTATTTATTTATATCATTTTCTTTTTTTTTATTAAGAATTTTTTTAATTTTTAATATTTCTCATCTATAAAATAGCTAACTTAGGATATATATATATATATATATAAATTCCTTCTTTCCAGGAACCATTTTAAGTATCGCTTTATTTAATTTTGCTGGAATCAGTGTAACCAAAGAAATGAGTGCAACCACTCGAATGGTACTTGATAGTGTTCGAACTTTAGTTATTTGGATTTTTAGTATTTCCGTTCGATGGCAAATATTTCATTGGCTTCAGGTAATAATTATTAATATTTTAATTAAATAATTTATATTTGTTAATTATTGTTATTATATTGCCGCTAATGGAACTTATCACCTTGGAAACAACCTCTCTTTTTCATTCATCCGTCTTTTGGGCTAGTTCCATCTATTCCGCTGCCATCTCCTCAAAATCATCCATTATTTACCCATCTCATCCTAGGCTTCCCTCTTTCTTTTATTCATTGTTCTAAATGGCATTCGTTTCCCTTCCGAGCTATATGTCCGATCCATTTTAATTTGCGTGATTTAATTATCTTTTCCCTTATACAGTTTTAATGTAACCTAGTCTATCCTCCTAATTCTTCACCAAGCATATAGGATGCTTGCCACTCTATGATACTAATTAATTAATTTTTTTAGGTTGTCGGGTTTATTTTATTATTAAATGGAATGATGCTCTATAATAATGTGTTTATCATGCAAACAATTGCAAAGATACGTTCTTTATTTAGTAAAAGTGAAGAGAGACATAGTATAATAGTCAATGAAGAAGCATAGATATTATAATTTAAATAAATTATCTATTTTTTAACTTTTTTAATTATTAATTTTTATGTAAATATATAATATTAAAGGACTTATTTTTATTGTATTTTTTAAATAAAGTGAAAACATAATTATTAATTTTTTTGTTATTTCCAATTCGAGATCCTTTATCTCTTTTCATTCTGGGTCAGTCTTTGCTAAGAAATCTATTTGAGAAGGAACTCTTTCAGTATCGATATGTAGTCATCTTCTTTCGAAGAGTTCATTGTAGGGAACTTATCTTCCAGAGAAGGAGATACATATTCATGCGATTTTGTCATTTCTCTCATTTATCCTCACCAGTTGCTCTTTTAAGTCTTTGTCTAAGATAATTCCATTTCTGCCATCTTTATTGACTCCATTGTAAAACAGTTTGTGCTCGTCACCAAATTCCCTGGCTTTAACACCTTTCCAACTTGTTTCTTGAACACACAATGCCCTAATCTTCCTCTTTTCCATCAAGTTTGCTAGTTCCTTGCCCTTTCCACTCATAGTTCCGACTTTTAGAAATCCTAGCTTTAGGATTAGCCTCTGTACTCCTCCGTCCGTGACGGGCTAGCCTTGGCCCACTTATCGCACTGATCAGGAACCCAGTTTAGCTAATTTGCTCCAATGGAGGCTGGATTCACCTATGCAGAGATGTAACTATTATATAGAAATTCCAAAAGTTGCTACTCCTCCTTACTTTACACTAGCATTCAATTATTCACTAATCTATTAAATGTGTTGTTTACTCTTGTTAAATATTAAATGAGCTACTGACCTTTAGCTCAGAGGCTCATATCTTTTGTTCCAAAGGTCACTGGTTCGCTTCCAAGCGACAAAATTTATTGAAATTATATTTGCTACCAATTAATAAATAAATATGGATGGAGTCTCAGATGCTGAAAGACTTATAAAAAAATTGTAGGCCAAATGAGTAATAAATAACAAAAAAAAATAAATTGTTTTAATAAATACATATGAAAATCAAGACACCTCAATTTTTTTTCCTTATTTTATCCAAGAACATAAATTATGCAATATATCAATTTAAAGGATATCTGTCCTAACTTATTACAATTATTTTGAATAAATTTTCTCGTTCAAGGGATATTCAATGACATTATTATGTTTCTAATTATAAGGGTATGGAGTCCTCTATAGATATATAATAAATTTTTTTAAAGTCTCGGTATCTGAGGCCATTTAGACTCCGTCCTTATTTATATTAATTAGTATCCAATATAATATAAATAAATTTTTATCCGAATGGAAAGTGAACCACTGACCTTTGGATCATGAGATGAGACTTCTACCTCTGTACCAAAGGACAGGGAAGATATATATATAATAAATGAATTTAATCTTTTTTTTAAAAGTCTTTTCGGCATCTGAGACCAGATAGACTTTTCAACGATATATGTATAAATTTATTACGATACTTATAATCCAGGCATATTTATTTATATTAATTGGTATCCAAGTGATTTAAATAAATTTTCATCGGACTGCCTGGGATTCGAACCCACACCCCTTGACTTTTAAGGTTATCAATATTGAC
>JAAAKE020026805.1:0-10119 GCA_010014785.2 Anisolabis maritima | reverse complement strand
GAATAAGTATTCACTGAGATATTACAGTTTAAAGTAGACTCATAAAAACCGACAAAACTTTTGAAACAACCTAATACTTCTAATCGCCAAAACTCCGATAATTCTGAAAATAAATTATTAACTTTAAGATTCAGTCCCGAAGCCAAGGTACCCTCTCGACTTATAAAAAAATGCGGTCATAAAAATAATTTTTTCATAACACCGATGATATAGATTTGTACTTTAAATACAATACAAAACAATTTTTGCTTTCTGCTCTGTAAAATGATAATAATTTGTCTTTGTCCGGCCACTCTCTGCTTGGATATCATTCTGGGATCTCTTCTGGTGAAATGAACATAGAGTATTTTATAAAGATATTCTTCTGTAATATAGAAGCAAAAAGAAAATAAAAATATAGGTAAGAAAAAGTAAAAAGAACAATATTTTGTATAAAAAACTTTTAAGATTTGAAATGTTTATTTACACTTTATAACTTAATGATGTTAAAAAATTAGTTACAGTTAGTTTTTTAGTCCATAACATAAAAAAATGAGTAAAAATTCAATAATGTTTGCTTAACAATACAGAACAAAAATTTCATTTAAATTTCTGTTTCAATTAGACAGTAAAACAACATTTAAAAGACCCTTAAGAGAATAAAATATTTAGAATTTTATCTAAAAATTTTAAATGACTAGTACTTTTCTTGATGGGTAATTTAAATCAGTGTTTCTCATTCTTATTCTCAACTCGACGGTAAAATGCTAGGAATTGTGTAGATGTAGAAAAAAGGTATATAGCCTAGGTATACTGTATATTTGTAATAAGACACTTGGTCATAATTTATTCACCCCCCCCCCCCTCTCTTAAAATTTTCCTGGGTCTTGCGTTCCATGGTTGGCGGTTGAGAAACACTGGCTTAAATGACAAAACTTATTATTATACCAAATAATTTTGTAAATAAAAAAATTTAAATTATTTGAATATATACATTAAAATTTTTTGAAATTTTTTGAAATTATAAATATCTTATAAAAAACTTGAACTTTTGATAATTTGCTAAAAAGTTTGGTGAGGCACTTTCAAATTCAATTTTTTTTCTAAGTCCTCGACAATTGAGGCCAATTAGACTTCGTCCTTATTTATTTATATTAATTGGTAGCCAATATAATATAAATAAAATTTTGTCAGGACGAGAAGCGAACCACTGACCTTTGGTACGTGAAGCCAGACCTCTAGCTCAACACCAAGTGACAGGGGCACTCCATCCTTATTTTCTTATATATTAATTGATAGGCAATATAATATAAATAAATTTTTGTCGCTTAGGACTGGAAGCGAACCACTGGCCTTTGGTACGTGAGGGGAGACCTCTACCTACCTCTGCACCAGGGCTAAAAATTTTTTAATTTCATCTTTGAAATTTATTATTAAAAAAACTGGTTAATGGGTTAGATAAAAATATTTTAAAATGAAATTTTAATGAAATATTTGATAAAATATCTTTTATATTATTTTTCCAAGTTAATATAAAAATTAATTAATAGAAATCACAAATGAATATACTTATTTATTCCTCATGCTTAGATTTCGATATAGATATTCAAAAAATGTTAATATGAAATAATAAGAAAAGAAAATGCACTTAAAAATATATAGCCTATATAAAATTTATCTGTATATATCTATCAGACTTAAATGGAAAAAATCTCTTCTTCTATTCTTGTACTTTCTTCTTCTTACTCTATTTGAGCATCTACCCAATTTTGAAATTAAATTTTGTAGTCTTTTAGAGGGCATTAGTAAGAGTCCAGGAAAACTAGTCGGGTGGAACCCCAAATACCCATTCGGGAGGACTGGAAAATCCAATATTTTCCTTTGAAAAACACTGGAAATCAATCATTGAATTAAGACCTTGCTTTCCTTATGGAAAATAAATCACATAAATGTAAAAGTATAAAAATTAATAATTTTTTTATTTATTTCCCTTGTTTAGCTATCAATAATTGGGGTATTATTAATTAAATTTGTTTTTTAAGAGTGGGTGCAAAACATAATTTAGTTTAGGATGCGTAATTTGGGTATTAGGATTTAATCGGATTTTTTTTAGCTATAGAGAATTTTCTCATGTACCTATACGACTATAGTTGATATTAATTAGAGGGTGCTAACCACCGAAACTGTAATTGATCAAATCGGCCAATAGACGGGCGGAGGGAGGATAGAGAGATTGGGGAATGATTTTTAAAAATTTAACTGAGTTATGAAATTTGATTGATTGAAGTTTTGGAAAAAAAAGTGCCAGGAAGAATGTTCCAATCGCGGGAACAAAGGAAGTCTGTAATTGGCTAGTTCTACTATCACAATTTTATAGACATAGTTAAAAAAAAGAGAAAAGCATCAAGGCCACTACAGTTATAACAAACTATCAAAAAATTTCGTTAAAAAGTCCTATTTGTAAAGACTTCCAAATTCCTGCTTGTTCAGGGCCTCAGGAAGATGTAATAAAATCACTCTGAATAATTCTTAAGTCTTATTTTTTTATTAAGGATTTATCGGACTGAGACCATCCTGCCATTTAGGAATAAAAGGATAAAATAATGCATAAATAATATAAAATTAATAAATATTTAAGTCTTTCATCATATAGACTTTAGGCACTGCATATATAATATGAATTTACGATATTTTATCCACCATATTTATTTACACCCAAAGTATCCAATTAAATATATAAAAAGATATCTTTCCATTTAAGTATGATACACTTAATATACTCATCTAGGAGGGAAAAAATGAGATATGAATTTAAAAAAAGTGATAGGCTATAAATTAAATGAATATTAAATTAATGTGAATAAAAAATTTGGTCCTCTGAAAGTTTATTATAAAATCACCAAATTATTTCATTTTATTTTTTTGCAAAATCAAATCTTAAATAAATAACCAATTTAATTTATATTTAAGTCATTAAATATTCTTTTGATCCTTTTACATTTTAAATTCGTTTTTAAGATAAGATTAGTTTATTAATAAGAGGAACAAAGAGCACAAGAAAGGCTGAAGTGGTAATCGAGGCTCTTGAGAGATATGGAACCGCGCTGTCTGCAGAGTGATAATAAACTCGCCTACCATTCAGTGGCTGCACTTGTCGAAAATTATTTACAATTGGTCCTTCCTTTGATTGAATACGTTTAAATCGCTCCACCTGGAAATAAAATAAGAATTCAATTTTTTATATAAAGTAAAAATATAAGCAGAAGAATGGACAGAAGAAACTTTTCAACTTAATGTAATTAAATAAAAATGTATTAAAAGTTTTTATAGGCGGAACGAATTTTTGTTATAGGGAATCACTTGTTTGGAGTATTCATACTTGGTTTGCGCAAATATTCAATATCTAGTCTAGGCCATCTTCAATGTCGGCTGTCGAAAAATATTCTAAAAAACATTCTTTCGTGAGCGCTCCATCCATAATTTCTATATTCATATTTTTCGTCAGCCGGTTTAGAAGATGGCCTAGACTGAGGGCCGAAACGTTGCCCTGGTAGGCAATAAATAAAAGTGGCTGCAAAATCTTTTTTTTATTGACTCCATCACATCAAAAAATTTCTCCATCCACAGCGACATCTCACATTACAAAATTCAAATTTTTATTATAATAGTATATATATAATATTTTTCCTAATTTAGTAGAGTGCTGCTCCCATATCACAAGACTACGCCTTTGATAAATATCCTTACTTTGAAATATTTGTAATGATCTGAAAAGAAAATAAAAGAAGAAAAATTTGGTGTGATTAAGACCATATTACACTAGTTTCCTTAACCTAATTAAACAAGAGAAAGTAATGTGATATACTGTCACACCTGTCAATATATTTTTTCTTTATGGTAGTATATCAGTTCCCGAGAGGTAAATAGTGATATCACCAATTTTTTCATTCCAAATTTATCCCAAGTAAAAAAAATTAAATTGATTAAATCTTGATTATTATCAAACAGCAATTCAAAGTATTTGTATTTTGTTACAATGGAAAAAATTATATTGATCAAAAAGAATGAAAAACTCAGTTTATAAATTAACTCTAATATGTATTTTTTCTTTTTTTAGTTGGATTCTTCAACGTAAAATACCAAGGACAAATAGACAAAGACAATTAATTGAAAGAGAAATTCTAAAAATGTGAAAAGCAAAGTACCTGTTCTCGTGATACAGGTAACATGTTTGCAGCTACTGTCCACATGACCGATTCATGGCATCCTGGAGTGGTGAGTGAACCATGGTAACGATAATAAGATAAATGTAATTTATCCACCGGCAAGAGAGCTTCAGGCGCTAATCGAACCGCAAGTTCAGCTGTCCCTCCAACATCAGTTGCCACTTGTTCTGCTACTTTTAAAATTAAGTCTATTTCTTTGTTGGCTTCTTCAGATTCCTGAAAAAATATTAGTTTGTTCTCTGATAATAGCATACAGATTTAATTTTAATATTTAAAACTCACATAGAAATGTACTGCAATGACAGCTAATCCTTTAGAATAACGAGTAGCCTCCTTCACCCCACTGAGCTTGGTGTCATAATGGACTAAGTGTAATTCCAAAGGCAATCTAATAAAAAAATAGAGGATTATAATTAATCAACTTATTGGATTAATAATATGTGTTGATTAAGAATTTTCGATTAATATATGGCTACGGCACTGATGAAGAATCTCAAATTTTTTTAACCATTTCTGGATCTTAGGCTTTCAAACAATTCATTATCTTATTTACGATACGTTTATCCAGTCATATAGAATCCTATACCTAGACAACAGGAGTTCGAAACCTAACCCTCTGATATTTCATTTGAGTACTCTTGACTAGATAGACATAGATATAGTTCGCCTTGGTTTTATCTATATTAAAATGACATTTGTAGGCTGTCTGGACCATTTATCAATTTTAATGTGACATAAGATATCCTTCTTATCAATAGTGAATATATTCTTTGATACTCAATATGGATATATTTTTTATTTTCATTCATTCACTGACAAGCCCAGTAGCATTTAAAGAAGTCGGGACCTGAAACTGAGTAATGAATTAATTATATTTTTTAATAATTATAGGCTAATTCGAGGCTTCCTTTTCGCTTTGGAATGCCTTAAAAAACACATATAATGAAAAAGGCAACATTATTTTAAAACAAAATTAAATGCCCTATAATTTCACCCAGAGTCCACAATAGGTTCTCAGGCCCTAACATTTTTTGGTTATTCTGAATATAAAACTTTCTTGGGATTTTATTGAGATTAATTCCCACTTCTCAGAGAGAAAATAAATAAAAAATCCCACTCTTACAATCACTATTATTGATATTCATGGATATGTATCATATTTAAATCACAATGAACGCGAGTTTCAAAAGTCGACTGTCTTAATCTGCTCTTATATTCACTCCCTACTGTTTTGGAGAATATCTTATTACTTTTATTTCCCGCACATTTATATATACCAGGTGTAAGTATGAAATACAAGGTGAAGATGTAAGTATGAAATCAGGAAAACACGTTTATTTTGAGGGTAAATGAAATAATTCTTTATTTGTGCTCCATCGATATCTACATGCTTCCTCCATCTTTCTGGAAAATTATGGATTCCGTTCCAGGTGAACTTCCTCTCTTTTACAGTGATCCAATCATCGACCCATTTTTTCACATTTTCTAAAAAATTGATATGTTGCTCAGCAAGACCATGCATCATCGACCGGAACAAGAGGTAATCTGATGGAGCCAAGTTTGGTGACGGCGAGTGGGACAAAACTTCCCAGCCAAGCGATGATAATTTTTCTTTGGTTTTGTTGTGTGAGATAGATCGTTGTGGTGGAGCAAAATTACTTTTTCCTATCTTCTGGCCCCCCATTCTGGTAGTTTTTCGGTCAATGCCTGGTTCAAATTGATTAATTGTTGTCTGTAACGTACTCCATCAAGAGTTTCACTGGGTTTTAGCAGCTCATTGTACAGTATTGATCCCTCCAAATACAAAACATTGACTTTTTTCTGAAGCGATCACATTATGCAGTCGATGTGGTTGGTTGGTCTGGGTCAACCCATTGCACTTGGGATCGTTTCGTTAGTGTTTTTTCACTTTTCCATCTTTCTTTCACCCACTTCATTTGGAACTCATACGAGGTCTGAAAAGTGAGTCAATAGGAGTTAATAGGAGAAAACGGTTTTTTCGAGTTTTTTAACTTTCCTTTTCGACATAGTCTCCTTTTAGCTCAATATACTTGTTCCAACGATATTCAAGTCGCTTAATCCCTTCACTATAAATCGACGAATCAAATACATCAAAATAATCGTTTGTCTGCAATCACTTCTTCATTTGATGAAAATCTTTTACCACCAAGCCAATTTTTCATGTGCGGAAACAAGAAAAAGTCGGACGGAGCTAAATCTGGATTGTAAGGTGCATGAGGAAGAATTTCGAATCCTAATTCAACTAATTTTGCCGTTGCATTATCGTGATTGAACAACACTTTTTTTCTAGCCAAATGCGGTTTTTCCTTTAATTTTTTATTCAGCTGGTCCAATAACGAAGCGTAGTACTCTCTTGTGATTGTTTTGCCCTTTTGGAGATAATCTATAAAGATAACACCCCATATATAACACAGTGGCCATAACCTTGAACCACTTTTGCTTTCTTCGGTGAACTACAACCGGCTTCTACCCATTGTTTTGATTGAATTTTTGTTTCGGATGTGTAGTGATGTATCCTAGTTTCGTAAACAGTAATAAATCAGTGCGATTACGTTTAAAAAGGTTCAAACTATACGCAGAAGGGATTACACGAATTCGTTTCTGGTCCTCAGTTAGCAAACGCGGTACCCACCTTGCTGACAGTTTTCACATATGCAAGTGTTCATGTAAGATAGGACCAATACGTTCTTTTGCTATGCCAATAGTGTCGGCTATCACACGCACCTTCAATTGAGGGTCGTTTGAACTCTGCCATCTCATCTCTGTATTACTTACCTCACTTTCAGACCGCCCTCGTGTTTACTTCGTCTAATAATGCTTTCAATTTTTCAAATTTTTTTGTTTGGTTTCCATGTTCTTTTTCTTTAACATCAAAATCTCCATTCACAAGTATTTTGAGATAGAGCATGTTCACCATAAGCATCCACAATTAAATTATTTCTTTCCACAGCATTAAAGATAATTAAAGCCTACGGGAATTTAGGTACGAAATTGGACATTTTCAAACCGAAAAAAAATTAAGATGTCTTCAACTTCACAGTTATTGATATATTTGGTTTCGAAGCTTATTGACAGTACAATAAAATACCATTTATGTCAAAACTCAACATATGAGTAACGCTAAAATTCACATTCCATACTTATATACCTGGTAATAGGTTAGGTTAGGTTAGGTGTTTGTCGTCCATCATTGGGGGGCTCACTTAGGCCAGTAATGGTCCATTGTGATACCACATTGGGTTTCTGGGGCTGATATTATCTCCCATTTACCTACACCAGGAGGAGACCTCTGGAAGAGTCGGAAGAAATTTTTTGCGGCTAGCCGGACTCGAACCCGAGCTACTCTAGATTCGTAATCCGCAGCCGTCTTAGTCACTTCCTACTCTATATACCTGATAATAGTATAGGGGAAAGTATTATGATCATGAAAAATTTAACTCTCAATTTTTAAAAATATTTTTACCTTTCAAGTCAAAAGGACCATAAAAAAGCAAAAAATATTAATAAGCGTATATGTATACATGTGTAGCTTTTATTTTAGCATATATCTCTGCAACCGCTCTTCAAAAAAAGATGAAACTTAAACTTAACTTTATAGTATTCCTAGATAATTCGTATCGTAATAACAAAATATATATATCGTTTATAGTCTATATGGCCACATATGCCGAAAAGCCTTAAAAAAAAAAACCTTATGAGTGCCTAAGAAGGTATTAAAATTTAAAGCGAAAAGGCCCTCCCAATATTTATCGCCCATCACGATTTTCTCAGGATCCATTAGGCCAAATCTTTTGAAACTTGCTGATATTATAAGCGTACGTCATCAAAGAGAGACTCTGAAATTTTATTTTATTTTTTTTTGATTTTTTAAAAATCCAAATATAACCCAAAAATAATAAAAATCAAGGGTTGTAGATCGGCCCCATTCCCAGAGGATACGGTTAGCGATGGTTAAAAAAGTGTTGCAACTTCGTTGCCTATTTTTATAAATATATAAATAATAATTATAATAATGCCCTAATTATTATCTTCTATTTTTATTTCCTAATTTAAAGGTTCAATGGATAAAGAGCTAAGTTCCAAATCACCCAGAATCTAATATTATAAAAAATGAGTAGTACCTGTCGTTCAGAACATAGGTAAAGCTTTTGCCACATGCTTTTGTGTCTCTGGTATGCTTCCCATGATTTAATTAAATATAAGTACAACCCATTTAATCAAAATCATTAGAGTGTTTAGGAGAAAATCATAAAAAACTAAAAACCTACAAGTTCATTTCAAAGATCTAAAAAATAATTGATATATGAATTTTAATCAAAATTATCAACTGAGTTTGAAAAAATGGAACTAAAAAGTACAACAATAAAGTACTAAAAATCTTTGGCCAAATTTATGCTGTTACTATCCCCCTCAGTTGGAGAACCTGTATCTTTTGTTTCGTCTTAATGGATAATTAGGTGAGCTACATGGAATTCAAAATCATCAAATTCCATAATGTTTTACCTATTATTAAATTTACTATTTTCGGTTTTCATGTAGGTCTTTAATTACCCTAAGACAAAACAAAAGATATAGGTTGTCCACTTTTGAGGAAGATATTAGGTAGCTAGCTTAAAAATTTAATTCTCGTGCGTTTTTCCCCCTTTTAGATGTTTTGTACACAATCAGACAGACCATTTTGCGGACCCTCAAACATATATTTTTGTTGAAATCCCCACATTGATTGTGATCGAAGTACTTTGCCTATACCTTATTTTTACATATATAGGTAAGAAAGTTACAAAAAATAAGGTAAAATAACCTCAACAAAACCCTCTATTAAATTTTATATTTATCAGATCCACCTTTATTCCATTAACCCTCGATTTAGATTTTGACATCTGCCTTGGCTGTATATTTTGAATTATGTTAATCTCTTGTAATTCATAAGGACCTTTTTCCCAGGATAGTGTGCTCGCTCTGCCAATGGAAATGCATTTGCTCCAAACGGTAGACACCTCCGAGGCCTCCGCCAGTGATAGCCACGGTACATGCTTGATGTACTTTTAATTTTAAAGTATGTCCATTATTGGTGACATTAATTCTCGTCTGCGTGTTATAATTAATAAGTGTCAAAGGTTCAAATAACCCTGGGAGACATTGAGCAGGTGCTGGGAGATCGATGGGAGATTGTTGGCTTCCGATTTGGCAATATCCTCCCCACTTTCCAGGGCCTAAAATTAAAAAAAAAATGGAAATGTTAGAAAATTTTTATAATCCTTTCAATCTTAGATAATTAAAATTAATATTAGAGTTATTATAACGCGAAAAAATGGCTAGTCTTGTTATTTTAATTGAGGAAATTGATAATCTCCTCAATCACAACTCCATTCTCACACATCATAGTTTATGATGTCTATCTCTAGAGAAAAGATTTTTTCCCTTACCAGAGATTCAATTGTTATAACCCGATTTAAAAATGTTTTTTGCATTTAATAGTTCTATTGATAATCAGATGCCTTTTTTTTTTATTTACCCTAGATATAGGATCAAAAATTTGTTTGAATGCATTTTGTCTATAAAATATATTTTTATATTTTTTATAAAAAAAATGAAATAATGTAGAAGAAAAGAGCCATTTTTATTGAAACAATCCGGGATGTAACAGTTAAAAACGTTCCCTTATTAGTCTAAATCTGGAATCGCCAAAGTGGTCGATATAATATAATTAGGGCTCGATGAATACCAATGCTATTCAATCGCAAATTTATTCACAGCAACGCAGTATATACGATTTTCCTTTGTAATTACAATATAGGAGCTAAAGTTTAGCTGGAGCGACGTCATTTTTATTTGATTTTGTCAAAATAAAATAAATTATTTAAGAATTACATAAGTTTTTTTCTTTTTTAAC